>JAPZDY010000009.1:18341612-18354492 GCA_029783645.1 Ctenochaetus hawaiiensis | reverse complement strand
GTTTTGTGTAACAATAATGTAAAAGTAACTTTGTTATATTACAATGGAGTAGGAATAGAGATGTTTCAACTAATATCCCTGACTTTTAAACGGATGTTTAAACTTAGACTATTAACTGGTCCACGACTAAGAAAACACTCAGAAAACAGTCAAAATGTATTCATTTGCATCTAGTCTATTATCAGAGCCCTAAAAACCATAATCACATCCTTCAACTAATTACCAAAACATAATTATGTCCTTAATATTAGATTCTGTAGCTCATTTTTTATAAAGAAATATTTGGGTGGGAGGACATTTAAAAATGACACTGACATTTGATAAAATGACAGTTGACATATCAGTGCAAAATATGTCAGCAGATAAACAACCTCTTCTTATCCCTACTTGAACATGTGATGTCTTCATGTTCAAAACAAACCATAATCAGGCCCTAGTGATATACAGTTCAACCTGACTTCATCATTGCTATAGCCTGAATTTGCAATATACTTATGACATCTTATTTTATACCCTGCAAATTGAATACACATGTTAAGCTAACCACTGGTTTCTTCAACTACTTACCTTTGCTGTATATGCAGTTATACCATAGACAAGATAGTTGGTAATGTCCATAAATGAGGTTTCAAACAATGTGGAGTTTGCACTGTGACTTTTTGAGGTCAAGTCACATGGATCAGTGCTGGTGATAGATTATAATTGACCCCAAAACAATCCTTGGTATTAGTCTACTTCATTTCTACCACTTATTGTAACAATACCTTCAAAATGGCAACATCACAGAAAATATACATGGTATACATGTACACACACACACACACACACACACACACGCTCACACACAAGTGCACGCACACCCCCCCACACACACAGGCCCGCACACAAACACAGAAACACTTGGCGGTTTAATAGATTTCCTCTGTCATCAGACTCTCATGTCTCATGACCTTTAAACTCTTTGAAACAGTCCTGGTTTCTCTACAGAAGCTCACATCTCCCCATGAACAGGTGAGAGTCAGTGACACTGAGAGCTGCAAGATTATTAACTGGATGAGAAGTTTGGAGTCAAATGCCGCTCTGTAACACACAGCACAGTGACTACAGCAGCCCCTGCTGGATAATCCTTGTAATTTTTAACTTTTGCATGAAAAGACATTAAGAGCAGAGATTATTTAAACACAACAGCAATCACCTATGATCACAGTTATTACACAGGAAATCTTTTAATGTTTGTTTAAGGTATTTAATTCAAGTAATTATTGGATTTGTATCTTTAACTTTAATTGACAAACAGACACTAAAAGCTTTTATATCATGCAAAGTACATTTACTCAGGTGCTACATCACTGTAAGGTTTTGCAGGCTACTTCAATGTTTCCATATTATACTTTACAGCCATATGTCATCACATTTTAAATGGTAATAATGTACTTTTTATACCACCTCATTTATGTGACCACCAAAGCCTCTATTTTATTTAATTATTATTTAACATACCAAAGCTATTGTAAGGTTATAAAATATAACAAAATGATCTGTCATGGTATAATCTAATGTAGCTGTAGTGTTTTCCTCACTGTTAGCCCTGAAGGAGTTAAAGGGTGCAGACATGCCCCCACCGGGTCTTGAGCAGACTTCTCCTGCTGAATTAGATTTTTCAGCGACACATCCTCCGCTGCTATGGCAACCCTTGAAAAGCTGTGTGTCGTCCAGCTGAGGAGGAGTTTGTTGTACGTTTCAAAAGTTTTTCACGGCAAAACCAGACAGAGCCGGACTGAATTTTCTTAGAGGCGGCTGTGAGCCGATCAGAGGGGAGAGAGAGAGAGAGAGAGAGAGAGAACGAGAGAAGTAATCTGGTAGGTGAAAGTTAATCTAGTGCTGTAAAAATAACAGGAATTATTCTGCTCTGGTTCTAATTTTTGCCAAGAAGTAGAGTTTAGAGATGTTTCTTACAATGGCAATGTTGTTTTTATTATTTCATTTTGTTCACCTCTAATGTACCATCACTAATCATAAGATTTTAAGAGGTCCATTTGACTCTCAGGACCAGAATGTTCATACTAAGATGCTCATTTAGAAAAGGTGTTTTAGGGGACTTTCAGACAGGATTTTTGTTGGATGACTATGATACTGTGATCTGATCAGGATGTTCCTGGATCAGATAGTTGTCACATACTGTAGTTCTGAAGGCTAGTTGCTGGGACCAAAACCAGTGACCCAATCATATTTACAAGTAGATTCAGTCATAAACTGAAATATTTGCTATTGCAGAATTTGGTGTTCATGAGGGACTCAGTCTGTCCAGAGTCCAGACACCTCTTACCTGCTAGTGTTTGGTCAGTGTGTTAGTCTTTTTTCCATTGTTGACTTTCCAATGTAAGAGTTAGAAGAGTCTCAGATTTTTTCATTAACATATTGTGACACTTACAACCTCATCTTTGAATGTCACTACATCAGTTTTTTGCGCATGGTCTATTTTTTTTCACAATTTTCTTTACAGTCATCCTGTAGGACCCAGAGGTCAGCATGTTTTCCCTGTCGGAGCTGGCACCTCTGAATCAACACCAGAGCAGATCTAAACTGCTAAAGCCCTGGTGGGAGGTATTTATGGATTACCTGGTGGTTCTGATGCTGATGGCTTCTGTCCTGGCTTGTACTGAGCAGCTGTCCAGGGACCGAGTGGTGTGCATTCCCTTGGATCCACTTGCCACTGCAAATACTAGTAATCAGAGTCTATCGACCAGTGGGGATGTGGCAGCGGCTCCATCTTTAAAAACCCCAACCAATGCTCCAGACAGCAGCCCAAATCTTCATTCGACTTCACCCAAGGGTCGACGCACACACTTGGTCTACCAGCAGTACATTTACATTAGCCAGGTACTTTAATGCTAGGCTCAGTTACTTTTGCAACAGAACAGGTGGAGATAAGTAATAAAAACTAATCTAATTACACAAATTCATTGAATACCACCAGTCCTGCACAATGATATTATAACAGATCAAGTTAGCAGCTCAAGATCCAGATATTTCCCTCAGGAGTTGATAGACTCAAAGCAGAGGTTGAGGAAGAGTTAATATTTGACTCAGACGTACAGCTTGTAACATTTTAAATGTCCAAAAATGATTATATCTTTGTCATATATTTGTTAAGTTGTGTACTTACTGAATCACAAATGTTTTTAACAATGTTTAACACAGAAAAATATGCAGTTTTATTCAAAGTAACTGTGTTTTCTTATTTTGTTGTCAATAACAACAAAAAGAGAATAGGCAGGAGGTTAGCAAACAAGACCAAATGTAACATGATTTTATTACATATTATTACTTTATTACCTAATTACTTCTATTATAAACTTTATTGTATTACCTAGACTATGAACAGTTCTGCCTGAGTCAGTCTGATAGACTTTAATCTGCAATAGTGACTGTCTTACAATCAAATAAACCAGTCCCATGATACCACACAACTTTAGGAGGTCATCAAACTAGTTCTATTGATTTAATTGTTTAGGTTGACAGACCCTTATTGTCAGACATTTTAGGGTTTTAAACTCATGCGGAGGCCAAGAGATACAGCTCCAAATGAATGCTACAGTTGCTATGTAACTGCTGGATGAGTAAATAAGCAATCATTTGAGATCAAGTTTGCTAAAAGAGTGATATATGTCACTGGTGTTCACAGCTTGTTTCTGCCCCAAGAGGCCACAAAAGTCAATTATTTGCAGATTTCAGAGTCTATCTGTCCATCTGTTTGTGTAGGTGTGTTACCATGAGGCTTTGCCTCTGTGCTCCCGTTTCTTCCCCTACATGGCCCTGCTGCAGTCTCTCGTGCTGGTGGCCAGTGGCTCCTTCTGGCTGCACTTCCCCCACACCTCCGCCCGTATAGAGCATTTTCTGGCCATTTTGGCAAAGTGCTGTGAGTCACCCTGGACATCTCAGGCGCTGTCCCATGCTGCCTGGCAGGAGAACATCCAAGAGAAGGAGGTAGTGGAAGAGAGTGGACCACCACAACCTCCACCTTCCTCAAGTTCAACCTCACCACTGATCCGCATGAGACAATCAAGCACAGACTCGGGTACGGACAGCCCACTTTTGAAGAGGTCAGAGAGTGTGTCCTCCGCTCCTCCTCCTTCACCGTGCCCTTCAACACTCTCCTGTGACTCCACCATGTCGTCTAAATCCCTCAGCTCCCAGGTTCACTCTCCATCCTCCAATCCTCCACTCATGGTTGAAAGTCCCAGACAGGTGATCAGTCTGGATAAAAGTGATGGAGAACAGGCCAGAGCACTGTTCGAAAGGGTCAGGAAGTTTCGGTCCCACTGTGAAAGCTCTGATGTCATCTATAAGGTAACGGAGAATCTCAGGTGTTTAAGATGTATGATCTACTTATACCTGTTTACTCATAACACCTTTATTCCATTTATTCAGGTCTACTTGGCCCAGACGATATTCAAACTGCTGATGGTGACCCTGATCGTGAGTTACACCATCCCTCTTCTCAGCTCCTTCTCCTTTAACCACACCTGTCACCCTGAGGAGCAGGCCTTGGTGGGCTATGCGACGTTTGAGTGTATTCATGTGCTATCCTCCCTTATACGCAAACTGCTGGTGGCTTACCTCACCCTACTGGGGCTGTACGGCCTGCTGAACTTTTACACTCTCAGCTGGATTTTACACAGGTCAGTGCATTTGTATGCAGGGATACATGTGTTGTTGTTGTGACATTACATCAAAAAACTCTTATCAATATTTAAAACTACAGGTGGGGTCAGCAACTCTAATCTAATGTGCTTTTTTAATTAAAAAAATATTAACAAAATATCTGCTTTTCATACTTTACCAATACCAGTGAAGAGCTTCTATTTTTTTTTGCCGTAAACAGGCTAAAACTTGTTAAATGTAAAGGAAGTGAGGGAGGCATTGGGCATCTACAGTCATTGTTGGGTCTAAATAGGCTTATGAAGGTATAGTTTGTCATATTGCTTCAACAAGATAAACCTGTCGGTCTGTGCTTTGTTTAGCTCTCTACGACAGTACTCCTTCCACTCGCTGAAGGAGCTGTGCTCACTCAGAGACGTTCCTGACCTGAAGAACGACCTGGCCTTTCTTTTACACATGTCAGACCAGTATGACCCTTTGCTGGCCCAGCGGCTGTCTGTGTTTTTGTCCCCCGTCAGTGAGAGCAGGCTGCTGGAGGAAAACCTTGAGAGGCGCTGGGGGGAGGAGAAGCTACGCGCCATAACTAGTGTGGATGCAGAAGGCTGCTCCAAACTTCAGCTGGTGGCCCTGCCTCGCCTCCCCCCAGCCCTCTTCACCCTCAGCCAGCTTCAGGTCCTCAAATTGGAACTCATCACAGACGCCAGGTTTACTGCTCAGGTGGCCAACATGACATCACTCAGGTGAATTTGGTGGAGTTGCATATTTTCTTTACACATCTTAAACTGTGCTTATCAAATCAAGAGTTACATGGTGTGTGATTCCAAGATATTTAGGCTATGCAGATCTCATTAAAACTCTTTAATATATCTAATTTTTTCTTTTTTGTTAATTTACCCAAAATTTCCTACATCAGGGAGCTCCACCTCTACCACTGCACAGCAACTGTGGATCCCAGTGCACTTGGAGTCCTCCAGGAGCGTCTGGAAGTCCTTCACCTCACTTTCACTCAGGCGTCAGAGATCCCCAGCTGGGTCCTCTCCCTCCGCAGCCTGCATGAGCTCCACCTCTCTGGCCGCCTCAGTAGTGATGGAGGGGTGGGCCGCAGCTGGGCATTGGGGAGTCTCCGTCAGTTACGTCACCTCCGTGTTCTGGTGATTCGAGGCATGTTGCAGCGGATCCCTGGAGAGCTGTGTGAGGTGGCATGCAGCCTGGCGAGGCTGGAGATCTACAATGAGGGGACCAGACTGCTTGTCCTGACTGGTTTGAAGCGGATGGTCGACCTGACAGAGTTGCAGCTGCAGGACTGCCAGCTAGAGCGTTTGCCCTCTGCTCTGTTGGCTCTTACCAACCTACGGACGCTTGACCTGCAGCACAATAACTTGAGAACTCTGGAGGAACTTCTGGGCCTTGCTCATCTGCGACGTCTCTCTTGCCTCAGGCTTGCCTTTAACCGTGTTCTGGTACTGCCAGCTAGTGTCAGTGTGCTGCGAGGCCTAGAGCTCCTGGATCTATCCAACAACCAGCTCCAGAGTCTTCCCCCAGCACTCTTCACTCTTCGTCGCTTGCGAAGGCTCCTGTTGGCTGGTAACCTACTTGAGGAGCTGCCTGCAGAGGTTAAGTCCCTGCAGCTGCTTACAGAGCTGGACCTCAGTGGGAACAGGCTAGAAAGCCTTCCCCCTGGGCTGTTCAGTAGTTGTCTTGAGCTGCGCACCCTTAATGTGGCTCGCAACTCGCTTAGCTCATTACCAAGGGGGATTGCAGCTTTAAGTCAGTTGTGCAGGTTGGACTTGCACAGTAACAGTCTGATGGAACTGCCTGCTGAATTGGGCTGCTGCTCAGGGCTGCATGGAGGTGGTCTCCTTGTGGAAGACTGGCTATTTCTATCTTTGCCTCCCCATGTCAGGGACTTCCTCAGCCGTTCTTGCCCCGCCTCTGGTACATACTCAGAAAGTCATCAGCGGCCTGAATCCGACAGTTTTCCATACTTCTCTCCTACACAATGGAGCTTTTCTTCTGCACTAGAATCACAGATATAAGACCAAGTGTTAACATACTGTTAATAATGTCTTAACACTAATGACTTAACGCTTTGTCTTTTTATTATATGTACTGTAAAATTTTTATACATTTTGAATATGATTTGCTTTGCATTCTTTTTGAGCCATTCTTCAACTTGCAGTCAATCCCTGTTAGAGAATTATTGCACTTACTGTATACATCTTGTTGTTCTTAGAATGCACAGTAAGAAAATAATAAGGAGGCTGTCTGCATGTGACATCTGGTTAAAAAATGATTATGGAGTGGTAATATTTCTTGGCATTGCTGTTTCTTAATATATATAATGAGAGGCAAAGGTTTGTGTTGTTTGATACCAGAGTTTATATTATTAATATAGAGGCTATTAAAAATGTATTTAACATAAACATGATCATTAGCATGAATACCTAAGTCGTGAAAGATTAAGCATTATAAATATCTAAATTATTTCCCCTGAAGAGTTAAATTAATAAGTTTTAACCAAAAAAATAAACATGTTTTTTCCAGATAGTTTCTGTTTATTCACGTATTTATAATTGCGGATTGCTGTGGTCACTTTATTCTGAAAGTAATCACTGAAAATGTTTACATGCCATCAGGTCCAACCTCACTGGTATGACCATTCATGGCAGGATTCATAAATCTTTACACCTCAAAGATCCAAAATGAAAGCAGCTCTTTATTTACTCACTAATTATCAATACTGGTGTTCCTAATGCTGTTTACAGTACTCAGTGTAGTTTAGTGCAGCATTTTGTCACTGTGATCACTAGAGGGCAATGAAATGTGAATCTGAGTACACTCACTTTCAACGCTAGCCAAGGGGCAAAGAAAGAGAGAAAGAAAGAAAAAAGAAAGATAGAAAGAAAGACAGACAGACAGAAAAAAGAAAAGTGGCATTAAAGGGTTTGTTTAAAGCTTAAAAGCAATACATGTAGACAAAAATCTCATTACAAATATAAATATATAGCATTGCAGGTAAAATCACAGTAAAGACCATTATTTTAACATTTAGGCAAAATGTTTAATTATAATCAAAATCTTAAATGAGACTTAACTACTCTCAAATATTTATTGTCTTCATATGCAATATTTAGGCTCATTAAATATTCATTGATTTACTTGGAATGATTTTATTTGTTTTATATCATTTGTGAGCTTCCGTTGAGTCTGTATCCCGCTTTTTTTTACTGCAGAGGACTGCGGCATACTTTTTGACCAATCGCTACCTGAGTTTACCGGTGGTTGTCGAAATGCACCAATGTAGTGCACGCGCTGCAGTGGAGGCGGAACTTCCGTTTTTTCGTATAAACCAACTGAGGCCTCTCCATGCGGTGTTGATTGGACGCAAAGCTAACACCGAAAAGGTAAGAACATTATAGCGGCTTATTTGCAGCAGTTGATGAGGTTTTAGAGAGTTTGTACGATGTCCAAGAATTCGAAAGTGAGATTTACCTTGCTTTGATAACAAAATAAGGGAGTTACTTTGGAATAAAATAGCTTTCTTCATTGTTTGCTTTTGGGTGCTAACGTTACACGGAGCTAGCGTGTTGAAGATAGCTTAGCAAACCCGCCGTTCTTCCTTATATTTTTTATATTCACTTTACGAATTGCCTTTTTATATTAAGCACAATTTATTCTCTACATTGACCTTCAAATGTTCTTGTTATGTTATTCGTTTTATTTTTCTGATTAATTAAGACATCAGTCGTGAGCGATTAATAAATTAGCTTGCCACGTTAGCAATGGTTATGCAACACAATAGCTAACCGGTTTTGTAAACGGCTCAGAAGCTAACCGGCGTGGTTAATCCGGCAGTGTCGGCTCAGATGATCGATTTTTGTATGTTAGTAAAGGATTCTATAGGAATAATTTGATCACTTACAGTGCTTTTAGTTTAATTTAGACATTGTTTAGTATGTGCTTATTCTCCTCTTGAACTGCATTAGCTAGCATATCACACCAACTGATCTCGCGAAATGGGGTCGCTGGTTGAAATTAACAATGCCGGTGTAAAACGTCGGGTATACATCTCTGTTAGTATCACTGATGAGACAAAACAAAATTTGTCTTAATATTAAATATGGATCCAAAATAACCTTTCAACCCCAATCTACAGACTTGTATAATTAATGTGCCTATATTAAACACGTGTAGTGAAACCTGGCACAAAGAACGGCAACAACAGGTGGCCTTCGTTAAAAGCCTCCATGTAGTCCAAGCTGTTGGGTGAAATAAGCCATTAAAGACGACGATCTGACAGGCATAGCAAAGCAAAAACTATTTTTTCTTGTGTTAGACAGACACAATGGCCGAGAATGATGTTGAAAATGAGCTCCTTGATTATGAAGAAGATGAGGAACCTCAGGGAGCCCCTGAGAGCGCAGCCCCTGCAGGGAAGAAGGAGGTGAAGGGCTCCTACGTTTCCATCCACAGCTCTGGCTTCAGAGACTTCCTGCTCAAACCAGAGCTGCTTCGTGCCATCATTGACTGTGGTTTTGAGCATCCATCTGAAGGTGAGAAGCATATGTTTACTTCGACTGATTGTCAAATGTTGTTCAACTGGGGTGTTGTTAATGGAGTTCCTGTTCCATCTTATCATGAATTTTATTTATACAGTGCCCTTACTGTTGACAAATAGTTAACCAGCATGTAGGGTTATTATCGATGCATCAATCCAAAGATTTTTGTGTTACCCTGAAATGCGCTTAGTAGCTGGTGTTTACATGTGCTGTGGGTGATCTAATCCAAAAGAGCACGTCTTTAGGTTTGCACTTTGCATTACAAAGCACCCCACGCATGTGTCAAGTGGCCACTTGTGATCGGGTCTCTTATCTGTTCTATGTGCATGTAAATACATACATCTTTCCATATGCAAAGACCGAATACATTGTTTTTTTTAACTGGTGGGCCAACAATAGAAACCAACAAGCCAGGACAGAAAAACTCAAAGAAAGATGTTGTGGTATAAAATTTGCCAGATTTAAAGTAATACCTAATAAATAAAATTTGTTGTAGATAGATTTTCACAAAGTTTGTCCTCACAAAACGACTCACAAAATCTGGTGTTTCTATTGGGAACAAAATGCAGGAGTTAAAAAAGGCACAAACAATTTAAAATTTGTCCCGCTGTTTTTCCTTACTCAAACACAAAAATTTGTGTCTTATTTGTTTGGTGTTTTGTGTGATTTTTAAGAGTTCGGAGACCTCAAAGGAGTAGTCTATATTGATTACTGTATATTGAATTTGTCAAATTTGTTTTTAGTCCATGTTTGTCCATAAAATGTTGTTTTTCCCACTATGCTGCTAAACATAGGCAGGCTTGTAAAAGGACCATCTAATTTTTTTTTTCACAAGGAATAAAACAGCTTAATGTATTCCATTTATTGCAAAATTAACAAGGCTACACACATAATTAAGACTTGCTTAAAGCCACATGTGAATTTTCTCTTCACTTAAAATTGTAAAAGTGTACAGTCCTTTCATACCTGGAGTGTCCACTCGGTATTGGATCATCGAAGGATGTGTGCTAAAACCAAGCGTGCAAAGGCTCTTTGAACAGGATGAGTGGTGTAGTTTAGAGTTGATCCAATTCCAATACAAATATCCTAAAGGCCACAAAACTGCCAAAAAAATGCTGGCAGTGATATCAGTGAGTACTTGAGTCCATGCACCAGTCTGACACCACATATGGAATCAGAAATGGAACCCTGTTAGCTCTGTTAGCTTTGTTTAATGCTGCACATCAAAAAAGATATCAGGACACTTCTAGCGCAGTAATGTCTACTTGACTCTTGTCGGGTTGCTGTTAATGTTGTATCTGTATTTACAGTTTTTCAGGAGCTGGACCAGCATGAACAGTCCTATAAAATGCATTTTTTTCTTGCAGGGCTACCACATGTCAAGAATTTCTTTTTAATAGCTTAAATGTGTATGCTGAACAGACAATGACACAACTGCACTAAGCTAAATGTTCTTGTGTGTTCTATGTTTTTTCAAAATGCAGTGCAACATGAATGCATCCCACAAGCTATCCTGGGCATGGATATCCTGTGCCAAGCCAAATCTGGTATGGGCAAGACGGCAGTGTTTGTGCTGGCCACGCTGCAGCAGATTGAACCTGTTGATGGACAGGTTAGTACACATGGTCAATACCAAATGTCTGTGTATTCAAGACAGGGGATTATTGTCAGAGATTTTCTTCATGGCTTGAGATCAGAAACAAGCCATTGTTTGTGTCCTCTAAATTTAGTCTAACCCTTACATATGATCCAGTACAAACAAGGGTATATCTGAGTAAATGGCTTCCTTCCAGCCTCAGTTAATGGAAGTTAGTGATGGAAAGTATTGATCAAAGGTTTGTTTATACATGCAGCAAATATATTAACATATTAAAATGTTGAACTAATGTGATGTGATGAGCACTTGACCTTTTCTGTAATGCTACATTACTTACATTGTTTGCGAATATGATGCACAATAATGTCCAATTTTATGTGAACTATGCATTGCTCCATTATATTCCATAACTTTTTAAACTTGTACCATGCTGAGATGTTTACATTTCGGTTGACATACTCCTTACATTACATACAAAATGTGTAATTCTCTTACCCCATTGAATTGTAAAAAGAGCTGGCTCAAACAGTGTTGTTCTCTTTTTTGCTTAATGTATCAAGATGCATTAAATTCCCAAGAAGAAAAGTCTTTTACAGTAACTTTTTGTATTTCTTCTCCTCAGGTGTCTGTATTAGTCATGTGCCACACACGAGAGCTGGCCTTCCAGATCAGTAAAGAGTATGAGCGTTTCTCCAAGTACATGCCAACGGTAAAGGCAGCAGTGTTCTTTGGTGGCCTGGCCATCAAGAAGGACGAGGAAGTCTTGAAGAAGAACTGCCCTCACATTGTTGTCGGGACACCAGGCCGCATCCTCGCCCTCACCAGGAACAAGACCCTCAGCCTGAAGAACGTCAAGCATTTTGTCCTGGATGAGTGTGACAAAATGTTGGAGCAGCTAGGTGTGTTCTTTGGCGGAAAAAAAGTTTTACTGACTCCTTTTAGTTTTGATTGATAAGACATTTATATACATTCACACTCACCCACTTAACGCAATGTTTTATCAGAATCATAGCCATTAATCAGGTGTATGCTTTTTTTATCATGTGGCAGACATGAGACGTGATGTGCAGGAAATCTTCAGGATCACACCTCATGAGAAGCAGGTCATGATGTTCAGTGCAACACTGAGCAAGGAAGTGCGACCAGTCTGTCGCAAATTCATGCAAGATGTAAGTAATTTATCAAGTGTTACTTCAGAATTTTCCATAACTCCTTATTGGCAGGATACCTGCTCCTTCACACGCTGCTGCACATCTATATTACACACTCTTTTCACACAATGCTAATGTACCTAGAAACTCAACCAGTATACCCAACTTAACCTATGGCTTTTCCTGTGCAGCCAATGGAAGTCTTTGTTGATGATGAGACCAAACTTACACTCCATGGCCTGCAACAGTACTACTCCAAGCTGAAGGACAGCGAAAAGAACCGCAAGCTCTTTGACCTGCTTGATGTGTTGGAGTTCAACCAGGTACAGTGGTGACGTTGTTTGGTGGTTAATCACTGTTAAGAAGCATTTGGCATAATGTATTACTTAAAATTTTACTGGTGTAAAGAATCATCAAACATGCTGGATATTTTTTAAAAAGTGTAATTTTATTACTTAATATGACCATAAAATTAAACACCATGGTTTCTACAGTTGTACAATCATGTTCTAAATTTGGAATACAAAACTGTGAAAGTTGCTATCATGGAAAACTGTTGAGGTTTCGAAAATTTGGGTTTGATACATAAATTTTACTTGAGTATTACAAAGCCACAGCAAGAAAACGGGTAGCTTGACTCTGTCTGTCAATGGTTACATCTGTCAGATTAGAGGGAATCACATGGATAGTCCCAACTAGTGCTTTAGGTTGCTGACCGAATCTGCCCCAGCAGCTGAACCTCAGTGTCTTTGCTTTGCCCCTAGGTGGTGATCTTTGTCAAGTCAATCCAGCGCTGCATGGCTCTGTCTCAGCTTCTTGTGGAACAGAATTTCCCTGCCATTTCTATCCACAGGGGAATGACTCAGGAGGAGAGGTGAGACTCTCAAACATACACAAATCTCCATCATACA
>JAPZDY010000009.1:18305650-18329132 GCA_029783645.1 Ctenochaetus hawaiiensis | reverse complement strand
TCAACTTAGGAAAAAGTAAAATACAGGAAATACAGACGCTACTTGTAAAAAATTAAAATCTGTTTTATTGTGCAACAGATCACATCTGTTTCATCCAGATGTTGGAGGAGTCTGGAAATACCTTCAGAGTAGCTACAAGGTTTGCTAAATGACTTTTTGGGGTTTCATAAGATCACTGGGTTTCTGTTTTTCGGAAAAACAGATGCTGTGACTTGAATATTATGGTATCACAGGAGGCACAACCTGCAGCCAGTACACACCATCATATACATATACAGTATACTCTATACAGAAAATGCTTGCACACACAGAGGCCTTCATAGAGAGGAAAATTATGTATTCACCAAACATCCATCCTCTTCCCACACAATCCGTCTCTCTCTGTCAGTGCACGGAGGTGATGTAACAGGCCCATGTAAACAAACCCAACACGCAGGGAGAACATGAAGAAAAACCGCTGGATCCTCTGAAGCTTGTGTGTGTGTGTGTGTGTGTGTGTACCCACCCT
The DNA here is from genome assembly GCA_029783645.1 of Ctenochaetus hawaiiensis. Taxonomy (NCBI): domain Eukaryota; kingdom Metazoa; phylum Chordata; class Actinopteri; order Acanthuriformes; family Acanthuridae; genus Ctenochaetus; species Ctenochaetus hawaiiensis. The sequence continues at coordinate 18,328,624 of JAPZDY010000009.1, read as the reverse complement.
CACACACTCATGAGAAAGAATTATGTTTTTGTTGTATTCATATTTAGGTTCCATTGACTCATTAAAGAATGCGTCCTTTCCATTTTGGTCTCGGTGGCTTCCATCCTAGACATAATAAACAAACATGAGGAATTTCCAACACACCAAAGTGGAGGCATTCATTAGCGCTTGGGGATATTAGACACTGCTACTGGGAAGTTGCCCTGTGCCGTGACCTTTACATTCTGAGCTGACAGCGAACGTCAACTCGTAATGGTTAAAGTGACACAAGTCTGCTTTAAGAGTTCACTGGAAAACCTCCCTGCCACTACTATTAAAAAGTCAAAGGAATGGTTAGAGGCGTAGAGGGAGGGAGAGAGGGTAACGGGGTGGGGGGGGCAGCGGCAGGTGAGAAACAGATCAAACCTTCAAAAATAAGTCAGTGGAAATAAAGGACAGACAGAGGGAGGGAGGGAGGTATGAAGCACATGCACAAGGCCATGGAAATAACAGAAAGCAGATAGAACAGGATAGTAGAGTGAGGTCAGTGGAACAAAAGCAGCTCTGATTCTTTGTCACAAAGAGCAAAACACTGAGTGAAGCAGAAAAGCGGTGTTTTCGACGAGGGGAGAGCTTTGTGTGTCTGCAAGAAAGAAAGAGTGTGTTTGTACATGGGGGGAATGGAAGTGGAGAGGAGGGGCAGAGGAAGACAGGTGTGGAGTGTTTGTTTAGGAGAGCTCCTGCCACACTGGCTCCGACACTCCTCTAACTCCTTTATATTGCAGAGCCTAAAGGCACACACAAATATTAGGCATATACACAGGTACACAAACATGCATAAGCACTTATAATTTTTCAGCCCGGTTGGACTAATCCAGGATTTCAGATCTTTATCACGAGACTCAGTTATTTCATATCAGGATATTAAAGCTGCACATGGAATTTCAACAAGTCATTTTTTTAGGTCTTTAGCTGCAGAGCTTTATTATGTCAAGCCTGAAGCTCCCCCCTCTGTCCACCGCACAATATATCACTTTGGATTTCTTGTTTAAAGGGGGACAGGTGATTTTATTAACTGAACATAAATGGGTTGGTATTGTATGTAAGATATGACAGGGGGAGTAAGGAGCTCAAAAGGAGCAGATTATTATTATTTTTCCTAGTCTGGCTTTTTTTGGAGATTAGCAGAGGCTTTTTGTTTTTATCCCTTTCTATTTTAAACTGTTTCCTGTTTCTGTCTTAAGCATTTGTCAAAAAAGGTCAAAATTTTTCAAATAAAGGCATAAATGGCAAAATAACAACATTTTTATTAAAGCATACATTAAAACTTATGTCACACTTCTGCTGTCATATAATGCTAATTTAGATAAACAGTCAGATGAACAGGTGGCTGTAATTTGCAGCGTGTTCATAAAGGTGCACTGTGCCATTTGCAGAGAACAAAAGTTCTGTCTCAGTATCTGGGTTTTATTATTGGTGGTGCACATCAGAAGCTCCATTAAGAAAGGTTTTAATTGGTGTACACAACAAGGTCCAATGTGAAGGACCTGGTGTAAGAGAACCTACAGTGGCTGTGAAAACCATGAGAGGCTGTTTAAAAAGTCAGCGTTTGGTTTTGCCTGTTTTAAGCTATTGTGGAAACATGGCGGTGCAACACAGCAGAAGGGAACCCACTCCCAAGTATCCTAGAAGAGCACCACATTGTGGCTTATTACTGTATTTGCACGTCACTCAATGCTCAGGGGCCCAAAAAGACTTTCCCAAGGCTTACATTGTAAAAGAATCCTCTGAAAAACAATGTCAACATTTTTTAAGCATCACAATCATCATGAAATGATTGTTTCACTCTTACAGTTTTAGTTACACTGACGGTTAGCCAGCTCAGTCGGTGGAAGTCTCAAGTCCACATGCTCTATGGTCTCCATGCTGTGGAATCTCTGTGGAAGATACAGGTATATTTACACTCCAAAGCTAAGTTTTTCTGGCATCAGGTACCACTGAGTAACTTTCTACATCCATGCATCTGCTCGCTCTGTAGATGTATAAGGTTGCTTCTATAGTAATGAAAACACTTAACTTAAAACGGTTCCCCTCAACCCCAAATTTAGCAAATGTTGGCATGCTAACATTCAGAACTAAAATGGTGAACATGACCTGTGTTCAGCAGCAGGTTAGTATTGTCACTGTTAGAATATTAGCCTGTCTTAGGCACCAGTGGGTCTACAGCCTCACACTCTCGTTTCATTCTGTCCCTGCTCTCGTCTGAAGTTTTTTACATACTTTTACCACTGTTGTTTTTATCATTGTTGATTTCATCTTCCCTTTTTTATATGTCATATTGTTGTATGTGCATGTGACTGGTGTCTGAAAATGGCAACACGTTTTTAAAAAGAGGATAACCACTCTGGCAAACTGAAGAAAATCTGTTCCGTGGCCCCTCAGATTTAAGTACATATATAATTACTTTTTTTTGTATGTGTGTGTGCAGCATGGACAGATATAAGAAGACTCAAAGAAGAAGAAGAAAGACGCTGCGTGCCCAGCCTGTTCCAAAACAGAAGAAAGAAAAAAATGAGGGAAAGGGGAAAGAAAAACAAGCAAAGGGAGAGGTTAGGAGAGTGCCAGTAAGAAAGGATGGGGGGGTTGCAAGGAATTTAAGTCCCAAAGTTATTTTTAAACCAAGAACAGGAACTCTACTGTTGACTTCCCAAACACTGAAACATAGATCGGTATAAAAGTCTAGCTGGGAAAAGGAGAAAGGGAGGGTACACTCACACAAACACACACACACACACACACTTACACAAACTCATACAGCTGTCAGGTGTGTCATCCCATTACGCACCTACATCCAAGCACATTCCTCTCAACATTTCCTATATTACAGGCTCACACGTACAGACTCTGATCAGGAAGCGACCACACACTCACTGTAATGAAAACACAGTATACAGCTTTGTGTTTATAATATTCGTGCCCTCCAATCTTCAAGGACAGAACAGAGGAGAAAGGCATTCATTTAAACTGCTATTTATACAATGCCTGTTCTTCAGGAATATATATATATATGTGTGTATATGGATTGCATTTGGCCTAATGGACTATAATCTAGACATGTTGTATGTAGGGAACAGATCAGAATAAACCAATTACAGGCCAGTGGTAGGCATAGACAGGAAGGAGGAGTCGCAACATTTAAAAAAAGATGACCAGCAAAAGGACATATGAGGAGTCTAAAGAATCACAGAGGATACAGTTTCACACAAATTAAAATAAATATAAGGTCATCAACTGTAATCATCCTCTTGGCTCGATCTGCTCAACAACAGCCTGTGTGCTGGGTGCCCGTCCTCAGGGTATGCCACCAGGCTGTTATTATCAAATAAAGATGTCTGGATTTAAGGGGGAGTGAGCTGGGAAAAATCTCACAAAATGGCAGGGGTTAAAGCGTTGTGTGTATGTTAAGAACACACATCCTGCCATTCATGCATGTTTTGTCGGGCGCCGTTATGAAACCTTCAGCTGCATCAATGGCTGTTGTATTTCCAACCGCAGGCTTGTGCAGCCGGAGCAGGAGTGGAAATAAACAGGCACAAGAGGAGAATAGTCAGGTGCAGCAGTTACAACGATCCCGGGAAGTCGTTATCTGTGAGGAGACATGCAGTGCAGTTTGCTCTGCGTCACTGAGTATCATTTCCTCTCGACCTTTATCCCGGGTCAGCACCTTCTGTGATGACACAGGTCAGCCTTAGCACGCACTCCAGGCCCTGGCACTCCTGACGGGGTCAAAGGAAACTGGGTCATCTGTACCTGTTCGTCAGTGGATATACATCTGACTGATGCTACCCACACCGCCAACCACCCAAAGCAAGGTCACGCCCTCCCCTCTGGACTACCCTCCCCCCCCAACTCTCCCCTCTGCGTCTTCGCCCTCCCCTCACCTCCAAGGTGTCACAGAGAGCACCCTTGTTCTAGGTCTTGCCTCCTTTCCACTGGGACCCCTCAAAAATCCCAGATATCCCTGCAATTTCCGGTGCAATGTTTATTTGGTGGAAAGAGGGCCGGGGGGGCAAGCTGTGCTGAAAAAAGAGCCTCACTCACAAACAGTTTGGGCTGCGTTAGAGGGTAAACATGTGCAGGAGGGGTACGTGAGGCGAGCGGTAAGAAGGACTGAGGCCCGTGTGTTCTGGTCCTGACACACAGATCCCACCTCAGCAAGGACACAGAGTACCGCTCTGTTCAGGCCCCAACCGCCACAGTCTGATAAACATCCACCCGCCACCTCCTGTCTGTCCCATGGACAGCGCCCTCTGCTGGATATCCGAGGATATGACTTTTTAAAAAATCACAAACACATTTAGAGACTGAAATAAACATCTTCAGCAACACTTGAATAACTCGACAAGTGAGTAAGACTTGTTAAGTGTTCCAGTTCAATGCACCATAGTCTGACTGATGTAATTCTACTGAGAGAACATCGAGTCGTCTGTAGCTTTTTCTAATGCTGGATACCCCATGGTAACCCCCAATCAACCCACCAATCATGTTCAGGATGTGTCGCTTTATGTTAACTTTTAAACCAAATGCCGCTTAAATAATACTTTTCTTTAAAAGTGGCTTTGTTACCATCTCTTTTTTCTAAACAAATGAACTTTCATTATTTAGGTTTGTTTGGTCAAGTTTGCAAGGTAGCCCACTAGAACAGAGGATACCAAACTTTTGTATGGCAAGACCCTTAAGTAATATTCAGAAAGTCAGAGCAAGGTGTCCGTTAAAAAAAAATCAATTATTCTACTGATTTGTTCTGATTTGATTTTGCTTTTGATCTGTTCATCAGGTCTTTGGCTCTTTAAAAATGTGTCCATACTTGTAAGTTGGCTGTGGCTAGTCCCATGCTGGCGAACGAGCTAGTTTCAGGAGCAAAGCATTCTTATGACAGTCAAAGTAGCAGGTGAGCACTGATAGGTTGTAATGTGAAGAATGGCATTTTGATTGGCACGCATTTTGAAAAATTGGCATGCAAAAGAGATTCATATATGTCATTATTATAAATTTTATTTCATTTTTATAATTTTCTCATCTTCACTTCAGTTTGCTGAGACCTCCCTGGTGCCAGCTGTGGTAAAAATGTTTATCTGTTACTTCCAGTTAATTTTTTACTTGGCCTATTTATCCACAAGCTCTGATCTTTTTAAATTAATCCACCTCTTTTAAATTAGTTACTGATTCAACAGTTATTTCTTGTACATATCGGTTTTACTGTTTATCTGATATATTTACCAATTCTAAGTGTTTATTCATAACTTTTAGCTATGAGTTTAAACCTATTTATTCACTATTCTCCTTTTAAAAATAACATCTTCACAGATGTCAGTTTGTTGCAGAGATATTGTGCCATATTGCATCAGACTGTATCAAGGTCCTTGTAATTGCATCCCTATCTTGATTTCTAGATACAATAGATGAAGTGCATAGGGAAAACAGCTAAAATGGCACAAAATTAAAGTTTTGAATAACATACACAGATGTTTATGTACACATTCATCATGTTTTTATTATGTTTCAAGGAATCATTAGTGAGCCAGTGAGAATATTACAAGACATACACCTAAAATGCAAATCAAACATAATCATAGCCTGTAGAAATGAGGAAGTCGGTGGTCTCCCTTCTTTTGCTGGCCGATAACATCTCACTTCCTCCTCGGTGAGAATGGCTGCAGCGTTGGCACAGGTAGAGAATGGATGGGAACATTTGGATTGGAGCAAGCCGAAGGTGGAGGGGAGTTTTCAGGGAACAGGAGCGGGACATGCAGGAGGGAGTCCGACTGACAGATGGGAGGTAGAAAATGGGGGCGTCTGTCCCTCCTGTGGCTTGCTGCTGTGTCTTGCTCCCAGAGGCCCGACACTCCCCTGTTTTTGGATGCAGACAACCGCTGCTGGCTGCTTGCGGTGGCACAGTCCCTTTCATGGTTATCTGCAATGCCCAGACTTTGTAACCACTCACAGAGTTTGGCATCCTCCTCTTTCTCACTAAGTGACGGCAATACATATTTCTGTTTCCCTGCACAGTCCACCTTATAGCCCCTCTTTCTCCTCTTTTGGTGCTGCTTTTCTTTGATCACCGGATCCTCTGATGTCTGAAGTGGAGTCACCAATCTGCCCTGTCTGCCTCTGTTCCTGCCAGTGGGTCTTGATGATGGACAGAGGTGAGAAAACAGCTGTCTGTCCTGCTGCCCACGTTGTGCCTGAGGGCTTGCTGGCACTATAGAATGTTTGTCTGCTCTAGACGCAGCTCTCCTGCTTTGATATGAGTGCACTTCTGGCTGAAGTGCATTCAACAGTGTGCTGGACTGAATATCTCCTTTTTTGCACCCCAGTGGTGACATAACTGTATGAGCATGGTTGCCGGTCTGAATGTCTGTAAAGGTGTGTGTATCAGAAACATCAATGGCGTGTATGTTTGCAGGCAGCACAGCTCTGGTCCTGCAGAATATGGAGCGCAGTCGTCGGTGTGGGGGCAGGCTGGGAGAGAGTCCAGGGGGTCCAATGCTGCGAAACAAAGGAGGAGGTTGAAGACAAGAAGAAGGTCTCAAAATTCCAACTTTCCTCTCAGTGTTCTTATGCATCCTGTTCAAAAGTGCCCAGATTTTGTACGCACACCCAGTCACACCCAAACAGTCCAAGTGTGGGTGATAAAAAAAAAGACCTTGCACTGAATTTGTAAAAGCAATCTTCTTTACAGCCGTACTGAGAATAAGAATATAAAAGAGTCCAAGTAAAAGGTAGTTAAGTAATTGCAGAGACAAAAAAATGTAAATCATTTGTCCTAGAGAAGAGACAAGAAGATAAGCAGTCATGCAGTAGCACAGTAAAACATGCACTGATCAGCCATAGAGCAAAGAGAGAGTACAAAATCCATACCAAAGGATGCTTGTGGCTATCGTGCCGAATGACATGCCTCTTGATAAAATTTACCCCGAGAACCATGGCTTTTTCTCGGTATTCCCTTTGTTCATCATCTGGTTCACCATGATGACTTTAGGCTTTAGTAATCCCCTCTCATTTGATATTATTCCCGTCAAATGGCTCGACTCTGGTCTTCTCTGTTTGTGTTCAGTCTTTTTTAATCTGACTTTTTTCACTGAGCCCCGAGTGACACAACAACTATCTCTATTCCAAACAACCCACCCACCATCTCTCTCTTTCATCCTGTTGCCCTCTTGGACATGAAAGGCACAGTCCATCAACTATTCCATCTCCTTAAATTATGAATTAATCCTGAGCAGAGAGAAGCAGCTGTTATATATTTACTACTGAGAAATTGATTCACACAAAACTTTCTACTTTTTTATCGTTTATTTGATAACACAAGTAAAACTGTAAAACAAACATGTTTCCTCATGTCATGTTATTCCTAATAGTTATCCTAATAATTATCATATTTTATCTAAAAAACTTAAATTCATAATCTGTAAAGTGACTAACAACTTATTCTAGCAGTGTAAAAGTAAATTATCTCTCTCTGAACAACAGTGGAGTAGAATGAGGTTATAAACTAACTCAAAACTGTTTTATAAAGTTGAGTAAATGCACATTATCTCTTTCTCCACAGACAACAGGTTCTAAATGAATAATACATGTTTGAACTGTAGAGATGAATGCATGGCTCTGGTAAACAAACAAACCTGCGCTTCCCTACATGGCCAGGTGGTGTCGCCACTCACAGTGCAGCGGTCATGAGGAGTCATAAAAAGCCTGTTGGACTGTTTTCTATCTGCGGCACCAAAGCGGAAGTACTTCATTGGTCCGCGAGGCCAAGATCATCGGCTAGCTAAACTGCAAAGGTAAACATGGAAAACATTTGGTGTTGTTTTAATTTGTCCATACTTCGTGTGACATTTGGGAATGTGATGAGAAACTTTCCGTTGTGAGTGTCTGTGTGTTTCATAACGAGAGTAAGTTACGGCGAGTAATGTTAGTAGGAGGAGGAGGAGTAGGAGGACGAAGAGGGCAAAGTCATACGTAACATAGGTTAATGGAGGAAACGATCCGCCGGTAAAACGCAGTAAGTGTAAATGAGGCCGTGAAAACACCCCCGACCGAGTTAATGGGGAATAACTTAGTTGTTATGTAGTACATATTCATAAAGGCAACTGTGACTGTTTTAGGCTCGTTTTTTTCTTCATCTTTGGTTTGTTTGCGTGTTTTATAACCGCAGAGCAGCATGGCTGTATGAGGAGATAAACTGTATCTTAATCATGTTTAACTCAATTAATGCAACTCCGAAAGACTGGCAATACACATATTTATGCAATACGGATAACTTGCAGATGCTGCCTAAATGTTTGACTAACTGTCTCATCAGGAAAATGTTAAAAAATTAACAAAATGAAACTGATGTGTTTGAATGCTAATGATTATACAAGTGATGATTAAAGTTCCTCTTACAGATGCGAATCAACATAGACAGTGGAAAATAAAAATCTTTGGCGAGATTTTTTTTATTTTTATGTCTTCCGCCAGAAAGCTCCATAAAGTGAACCACTAATCCAATTTCATGATCTGCAGGGCTGCCAAACGATTTTATTTGTTCAGCAGTTACAATGTCTTAGTAAGGGCTGCAGTATTCATTTGATTTTAAATAATAGGTAGGTTCACTGTTTTGAATATAAAATACACAGGTTAACTTTATGTCACAGCCGACAACTGCAACCAGTGGCATTCTGGCATCTTTGCCTAAGAGGTAACTTCGTAGTTAACCTATTATTGAATTGTTGCAGATTAGTGTTATGTTCAATGACTGTTGCTTGCTTAATGCAGGCTATCATGTCATTATATTAATAGGACAATCTAGTCTAAATCCAAAGCTTTTTTAAGAGGAAACACATAGAAATTGTACTGGAAAACACACCAACCCCCAGTATGCCTTGCTTGTATAGAGTGGCTGTACATATGCTGTACTTACATAAGTGCCCTCTCTTGTTACAGTAAAAGCATTGTGTAAGCCCTCTACTTTGGCCTCAGCCAGTGTGGAAAGGGCCTGAAATCGCAGTGGATTCTATAATCAACATTTTTCTTGTTTTCTTATTTCTTCAACACAGATGGCTCACAGGCTGCTGGTTCGTAGAATTTGGATGCTCTCAGCAAAAGACATCAGCTGCCTCTCAGCATCCACTGCCACCACAGCCTCCTCTTCTTTTTCCACGTCCCTGCAATCTGCCACAGCCCGCGTCAACTTCCTCTCTCCCTCACGCACTCTGCCTCGATCCCTTCCTCACACCTCCCGCAGGGAAGTCTCCTTCAACGTTCAGGACCATGAGGACTTCACAGAGAGGGTCATCAACAGCCAACTGCCTGTGCTAATTGACTTCCATGCACAGTGAGTACCACTGGGAGGGATCTATGTAGATAGCTAATCTGGCAAAGTAGACAATTATGTGAAGGAATAGAGTAATTTTAGTGATCAATTACAGTGAAGAAGATTTATGAAGATTTTGGTGTTTTTATGATGTATTTAAAAATGTAATGTGTGACTGATGTTTTGGACTTTGTAACTTGTTTATCACACAGAAGCATCTGCAAAGTCGTCTTGTAAACTGTCTAAAGACGAGGAAGCACTTGCAAAAAATACACTACAGATGATTAAATGAACCTTGGTTTGTCACCATCTAAGAAGGGCTAACCTCAGTCAGTCACTACAATGAAGCATGTAACGCAGTCAAAGTTGTTTAGGAGGAGTCTGAGAATATCTTTTCCATTGAGAAAAGCCTTTAGTGCGATACTTTGCTCCTAATTCAACAAAGAAATACTTTCTGTTCATTCTGATAAAACTGATGCTGTAGCAGTATACACACTAACCTATTAAAGAGCTGCCATTGTTGTTTTCAACCAAAGAGTGGGTCCTCATTGAACAATGATTGGTCTGAACCCCTCAAAAGTAACTAGCCTTGGACTAGACCTTGTGTAAAGGCTGCACTGCCTCTTTAAAAGGCTATAAGTGCTGTATGTGTATGTGTTTCTGCTAAAAATAAATATACATGTACACAACTGGTAGTGGGGATTTTACTTTCGAGTCATGTTAGGTTGCACAACGGCTACTGAAAGATCGTCCATGCATACACTGTGTCCTAAGGAGGGGTCTTCATCTCCCAAGATAATTTGAATCACATTATGTTCAAGATTCACTCTGATGTGAGTGTGTTTGTGTAAACTGCAGTACACCTCATCTTATCACCAAAGAGAGATGGGGTACAGGCTATATTTTTGTCCCCAGATTAAGGGTCAAGGAGATGAATCACCTCCCACCTCTAGCTTAGCCATGCTCTGCTTGTCCCCTTAAAGCAAGTCCCCCTTCTGTTATTTTTCCAATACTCAATTCTTGTTTGGGGTAAGGTCTTCTTACCTCTTTATTTCCTGAATTTTTCCCTGCGAGCAGGATCTTTAAAACATTCTCTTTGGATTTAAAAAAAAAAAATCTTGTGCTTATGCTCATGCTTCACTGTGATTCGACAAAGTTCCCCTGCATTAGATGGAAATCCCATGGTTATTTCAAATGTAAGCACTGCCACCTGTTGACATTTGAATGTTACTACAAACTACACTCGGCTAAGACTTAATTCACATGCGATCAGAGTGACTACAGTTGGATGATCATATCAAGGATGACTAAACAAGGACAACAGAGTGTTTAAAAGCTTTCTTAAATTACTGAAAGTTACTTAACTTACAAAACATAGCTTACATTATGGTTAACTGACTTGCAGGACAGGCACCACAAGTTCATTGACCCAGATTCCTCAGTCTCTACTTGTGGAGCCCTGCATATTTTGTGATGACCAAGCTCTTAATCATAATCAGAGGCCCAGCTAATTACTGACTACCATTTTTTATTTGAGGAAATGTGTTATTTTCCTTGTATTGGTTGTGCTCACTTCTTCAGTCTCTAATGTTCACTTTGCCATTGATTCTGTTTGTGTGTCTTTTTTAGATGGTGTGGTCCCTGTAAGATCCTTGGGCCAAGGTTGGAGAAGGCAGTTGCAAAACAGAAAGGCCGTGTAGCCATGGCAAAAGTTGACATTGACGATCACACAGACCTGGCAATTGAGTATGGGGTAAGACACACTTCATTTATTTGACCTGAAATTGAAAAATTAGCATTTTGTAGCTTGTGATAACTGTTGTATAGAGCCCTGAGTTTAAAAAATATATTAAAAAAATGTCACTTTGTATGAAAGTAAATGAAAACAGAATGCAATGTTCTGCATAATGTTTTCAACCAATATTCAATTTTATAAAGTATGAAGACAAGATATCGAATAGTTAAACTGATCAACTTAATCGTTGTTTTGAACATTCACTCATTCTGAATTTAATGCCTGCCACATGTTTCAAAAAAGCTGGGACAGGGGCATTTTACATCTTTTACAGAACTCATTAAGCACTTTGGGCTGAAGAAACCAATTGTTGAAATTTAAGAAGTGAAATTCTTTTCCTTGCGTGATGAAACACGTTCCTTGTTTCATAAAGCACCACATGTGTAATGGTAGATGGTAGATCTGGACTGTAGGCATGCCAGTTAAGTACCCACTCTGTTTCTACCAAGCCTGTCAGTTGTAAAACACGCTGCATGCGGCTTGGTTTTGTCTTGCTGGAACAAGCAGGGGCTTTAACCTGAGATGAGGCGGCACATGTTGCTCCAAAACCTTTATGTACCTTTCAGTATTATTGGTGCCTTCACAAATATACAAGTTACTCATGCCATGGGCACCATGCATCCCCTTTTCATTACAGATGCTGGTTCACGAACTTTGGACTGGTAGCTGTTTGTATAGTTTTCAAAGTGTTCCTGTGCCAAAGCAGTAATATCCTTTATACCAATATGTTTTAAAGCAGTGCCGTCTGAGGTTTTAAAGGTCACTTACATTCATTGTTGGCTTTTGGCTTTGCCACACAAGTAGGGATTTCTCCAGATTCTCTGAATCCTCAGATGAAAATATGGACTCTGGATGCCCTATCTTTAAAATCCTTGCAATTGTGTTTTGAAAAACCTATTTTGCTGACGGAGTGTTTGCGCACACACACAGTTTAACACAGTGGTGAACCTCACCCCAGGCTTGCTTGTGAACAATTAAGCCTTTAAAGGATGCCCTTTTCATGCCCAATCATGATACTGTCAACTTTTACCAGTAAACCTGTTTACCTGGAAAAAGGTTCCAAATTGAGTTTTTTCCAGCATGTCGCAGCTTTCTCAGCCTTTTCTTGCTCCTGTCCCAACTTGTTTAAAATGTGTCACTGGCATCAAATTCAGAATAAGCTTATATTTACAGAAGTCAGTGGAGATCAGGTTAATCATTAAATATCATGTCTTCAAACTAGGGCTGTCGAAGTTAACGCGTTAATAACGCGATTAATCGAGCTTAAAAATTTTAATCGACTGACAGCCCTACTTCAAACTATTTTTAACATTATCACATTTTGTTTTATGTACGTTTTATACTGTGTCTGACCTTTTTACAGTGGGAGGTTGTTAAAAAGCCAATTAAACAATTCATTGTCTGATGTATTGCATGCTGTTAAGCCATTGTGTCAGTTTGCTTACAGCCCATAACTCTGTCTATCTACAGGTGTCTGCTGTTCCAACAGTAATCGCCATGCGGGGAGGTGACGTCGTCGACCATTTTGTGGGGATCAAAGATGATGATGAGCTGGACTCATTTGTCAGCAAGATCATTGGACAATAAACCAGCTGTCCCCACCCTGCTGATCACCACCGTTATGGTGCTGTTTTATGTGATTGAGGCATGGTCTGCAGCCCTTAGCAACCATAGTGAGCCTGTTTAGCAACAGTCAACAACAAAACAAAACCATGCAACAATTCCAGCTGGCAATCTCTCAAATGCGCACACCCATCACAAGACACACTGCTTCAGCTACATTATCATGTCTATCTCTCTATCTTCCATTTTTTCTTTTGTGTTGTGACGGGTGTGTGCCTCTATCAACCTTTAAGTTCATGTCGAGCTCCATTTTGCAGCAGTTCAATTTCTCTTTTATAATGTGACGGTTCCGTTGCTCATTTCTTTCTACAAGAGCAGGTGAGCCGGTGTGTTTAAAGTTTGCTGTAAAAGTCTGTACAATGGAAGAAGGCACCGCCGTACTGCACTTATACTACATTACATGAGGGATGAACATGTCTAGTTATAGTGGTGGAGGGGATTTAACTTAAAACATGACCATATTGAATGAGGTTTGTGACAGTGTTACTTGTAGTTCCTGCTTTTGTCCACATGATGGTGGCATTTTTCTAACAGCGTGTAGCCACACATGGTCATTTTACACCATTATGCCTACTAATGTGAGAAAGGAAGATGTACATTTGTGTGTGTGAGTGTCTGTCTGTCTGTCTGTCTGTCTGTCTCTGGGTCCTGAAACTGCAGGAATTGCAAGTATGAGCTTGATTTAGTTTATTACTGAAATTAACTCTATGTACCAGAAACATGACCAAGTGAAGAAATAAAAGAGTCAAATGGATTGAATTGTGTCTTTGTCTGGTTGGGAGAAAAAAAAGGGAAACTGTTTACCCTTAAGGACACTGATGCAATGTTTTATTATGTACTTTCCCTGTGATGGTGGTTTGATAGCACTGGAAGGATGCAGACGAGATGTCGGCTGTGGGATTTTAGATGAGGAGAAGGGGGTTTTTGAGCCCACTAAATGCATTTTTCACACCAGGGAGATGAACTGGAGACTTTCACAGAATACAAAACTATTATAATTATAAACTTGATGTAGCTCTTAAATTTCTCCATTTTTTTAAAATTAGTTTTAAGTGTTCTACGCCCCCCCATCCCTTTGCCTTCTGTCTAAGTATGTAGGTGTTAGTCATATTGTCACAACCCTCTCATCAGGATCACTGAAACGCCTCCAAACCATCCTCTACTTAAAGCTGCCCTTTAAATTAACACTTTGTCATCCCCTCCAAGTCAACGATGTCAGCCTCTTTTCTCTCTAATCTTGAATTTAAAATGTTTTGAGTCTCACACCTTACTAAAAACCCCACACCAAGCACCTACTTATCTCCTCTGCCACAGAGTCTGTGTCAACATATGTAAAAACCAATTGGACTTTGACCCACCAGCAAGTGGCTGACTTTTCGTTTTCAGTTTCACCTGCCTGCCACAAACCTGTCCACAGTTGTGTGATTCAAGCCATAAAACCTTGTAAACATCACACCTACACAGTGTTGGCCTCAGACATTTCTGTGCCAAAGTTTTCTGACCTTTGGGGACTGTCTGCTTGCTTAGAAATTGCTTATGTCACTGACTGTAAATGCAAATGTAATTACTTGGTGTGCTATCACAAGACATCTTGAATAATAAGCTTAAAAATAACAGGGCAAGACATGTTTACTTGAGGAGAATTATTCAACATGGATATGTCAAGTGTTTACATAATTGCTAAAATACTTTTTCTAAGTGTTTTCCTGTTTTACTAAGAAGTTCTGCCCAATACTATTTCTGTGCACGGCCTCCTTCTTATGGGGACTGGTTTTGTGCGTGTGCGTGTGTGTGAGTGCAGGAATGAGGCATTTCTGTGTCATCGCCTGCTCAACACACTCAAGTAAATGAGGTCAAATGAGGCTGGAGGAGGCTGGAGAACACCTGCAGCCAGAGACTCCACACAGTCATTATTTCATCATCCCCTCATCTCTCACAACTCACTATCTGAAAAACATTCCCACCGCAGCCTGCCGTCCCATCTTGGCATGTCATGACAGAGCTCAGAGCTGACAGAATAGCGGTGAGGGCCTCCAGACTGCTTATTAGGCATTCATAATTCGATGTGTTCAGTCTGCACTTTAAGTGGTCCAGGCTTGGATTAGATCATCCCAGATGAATCCCAGAGATGTGTTCATGCAGCGCTGCTCGGTAGCAACCAAGGGGAATTCCACTGGCATTACATGAGCAGGTGTGAGGGAGACAGGTTATCTAGATGCACAAACACAGTTGTTGATTGTTGGATGAAAGACATTCCTACATAGTTTTGAGATGTCTAGTACTGCATGACAGCACCTTTTGTTAATGATGCCTTTTCAGCCCTTTTCTGCCTCTTAAGTCTGTGTCTGCTCCTGGATAATCGGTGACTGGTCTCTGTGCCTCAGGATTCTCACTCATGAACTGAGCTGCCCCCCCTTCACACACACACACACATACACACACACGCATTCACACTTCCTCAATTCGTCTGCTCATCCTCTTTGTCTGCCTTCAGACAGAGGAGAGAGGTGACTGAATAGATGACGACAAGCTCCAAAGGTTCAAGAACAGCACGTAACCCTACACCTCTTCCGCCAAAAACAATAGACCACACCTCCATTCTCGCTCCCGCTGTCTCTCTCTCTTACTCAACCACTCTTGTGACCATATAAGGCAAAAAAAAGACAGGGGAAGCCAGCGGCTGCTGAGCAAATGGCCTGAGAGGCAGAGCTGCAGAGTTCTTCTAGTGACTCTGTCCCGATGTGCCCGCCTTTCCTGGAGCCTGAAACTGTTAATGTTTGCTGTGTGTGTTTGTTTGACATTAGATTACTTGTCAATGATCCAAATGCTTTTGTCATGTGTGTATTGAAAGTTGTGTGGGAGACCAAGCAACTATGTAACAACAACCAGATCTGGCACAGCCTGAGAGCATTCTGTGTTTGTAGTAAATACATAGCTGTATTTATATTTGAAACACATGCTGCCCTCCACCTTGTTAAGTCTCCATTCTGATCCAGACAAATACCAACCCTAAGAGAGACAAAGCCATCACTGTTGCTGTTTACATGAATTCATCTATTTTCCATGCAATTAACACAGAGCTAGAATATCACATGGACATAGCGTGCTTTGCTTGTGTCATCAGATCAGTACAAATGAAAAAAAAATATGGGCAAACATGGCATCTTAACAAAAGAGTGAAAGCTTTCTGTATTTCCCCTTCACTTCACATTCCTGAGTTTTGTGAGTCAACATGTGTGTTATCAGTCCTTCCTGTGTGCTAATTACTGAGGAAAGGAGCAGGAAACCGCACAGACTAAAGGACAGAAGACAGAACAAATAAACAATTACTCTGCCATAATCTAGTTATTGCATTATCTTTTAAGATGAAGGTGCTCTTAATTATTCTTAGGGGTTTGGGTCATTTGGGCACACAAAAACAAAAACTGAGGCAAGCTATGTAATAGTCTTGGCAAGGGTTTATTCGTGACTTGAGAATGATGTGAACAAAGTACAGGGGTTGGTTGTTAGAATGAACGGCACATGTTTACACTCAAGCCTGTGTGGTGACTTTTCTCGTGGTGTTTGTCAGGTAAGAGGATCTGGGTCAGACCTGAGCTTTAACCTATTTACTTTAAAAACTGACACAGATCTGAGTTACTGAATGTTTACACGTGTGTTTCATGCATGAGGGCACATGCCAACATTCTCACCAAGACGCTCAAGTGTAAATGAATTCGCACAAGTGAATACACAACAAGAGTGGTCCCTGAGTTAGCATGCTACCTTTTTAACGTGCTGTCGCTGAATGGGTTCCTTTCTTCCTGACTGGATGATATAATGGGTTTGCACACCCTGAATTACAGACACACCCTGCTGCTATTACAACCAACTGTAGGGAAAAAGAGAGAGAGAGTAGGTCACACTGAAAAGGAGAGCAGGAGGCAGTGAAAGGGAGGGAGATAGTGAGGTCAGAAGTGTCCATATTTGGTAATTCATGCTTGTGTTTTAATCCAACATTTCTCTCTTTGCCCAGCTCTGTTTGTTTTGTGTCCTATGCCATTGTTGTACAGATCATTCTTTTTTGAAACGTGATTTTTTTTTTATGGTATGTGAACTTTTTAGTATGTTAAAAATTTGCCGTGAATCAAAATGTGTTTGTTTAAATACATTTTCTACATAAGAAGTACCTCACTTTTACTCTCCCTCATTCTCAGGCCCCTCTCCTCTAAAGGCATCTGGTCCTGCTCAAGAACTGGGTGACAGGGTGACCTCTGACATCTTAGTTGAAATTCGGATATTTCCCATCCATCCAAAACAGAGAGAAGACTCTGTGAGATTTATTGAATTTTCCAGGCCGGCATGTTAAACGTTCATGTTGCTGAACAAGTTTAGCGCTACATACATGTGATGCCCAGCTGCTAAACGTATAGGAAAACACACAGACGCATTCCTTACATATGGCACATAGTGAGTATAAATCACACACTGAACAGAAAATGTGATTTTCCTGTGTTTGTCAGTGGATGCCAGCCATACCTGAAGCCCTGCTATAAAGTGACTTCTTTAGGTAAATGGCCATAAGAGATGCCCTTTTGTGGTGTCTTGTGCAATTTGATAGCACTTTGTGTTAATGTCACCTGTAGAGGCAATATTTGCATCGAGTCTTGAAAAAAAATGGTTTATCCCCGCACTTCAAAACAGCAACATCTGTTTCGAATTCCTATCTTATCTGGCATCATCTCCTACCTGGCGAGGAATACCAAAAATAAAGAGGTCAAGCTTTTCCTTGGCTGAGTTTAATTACTTTTGCCGGAGACTGTAGAGGCTGCAGAGGCCCGAAACCCAGCCAAATGATCTTGTACACCACTGGTCATGCTCCAAATGTGCCCTTATAATTGCTTTTAAACTAGGTAGATATTATTTTAAATAATTAAATTTACATAATCAGCTCGGGTAAATTGTCTTGTTTGTGTTGGTTTGTGTTGGTCAAGTCTGTAGCTACACTTTTAGTGGCAGAGGCCAAGTGCTTCAACTGGTTGCACAAAAATTGCTGGTTCATTTACTCACTACTTGTAGCTAACTCACATATATTTTTACTTTTAGCTAATTTACAAAGAGTTTACTTACCAGCCAGGCTATTTTAACAATCTATCCATTACTTTCACCTGGTTAAACTGTGTGTCTGTGCGTCTCTTCTTCCTTTGGCTAATGACTTGAATGTTTATCTGTTAGCTATTTTGTCTTTTTTTTCTAATTTCTTTGAGCTAATAGTTCAAATCATCACTCTTTTAGCTATTCTAATTATTTATCCATTACTTTTAGCAAATTAATTAAGCTGTATATTTGTTACTGTTTGGTAACCAGGCTTATTCAAACTAGCTAGGAAGCTTGCTATTTGACATATACCCATTAGCCTACTTGCTAAGCATTTCAACAACTTATGCGTTATTGTAGCTATTCAACATACATAAGTCATTATGACTATTTATCTTTTAACTTAAGCTAACACTTTCAACTATTTGTCAATTGGTTTTAACAATTGTTTTTTCAATCATTTTAGAAAAACAACCATTTATCAACTTCTCACTTGCCAACTCTGATATCTGTGTACTTTTTGCAACCTGTGGTGATGGAGTGTCACAGTTGATGCAAAAGTGCCTACATATTTTTGATTAAATCATAATTTAAATTCTCCTCAGAATTGTTGAGCAGCTGTACAATCAGAGACAACTGCATTCAGTTCCCCCTTGTAGTTGGAGTCACTGCTTTAAGTTATCTTTTTCATCTCTGTTTGTGCTGCTGATCAAAGCTGCTGATCTTTAATCCATGTTTCACACTGAGAAAGTGAAAAATATATTTTTTCCATTGCTAATGTGTCCCGCCGGTTGTGGAATGTACATTGGCTCCCTGCCATTAGTTCCACTCGGTAAACTGGGCACAGATCACCCAATCTGAATCCCAGGAGAGAATTTGAAGTAAACAGAGTCACAATGTACTGTTCCATTTTTCTGTGTGGACTTTGGCAATTGGACTACAGAACTGTCAGCTCAACATATATCATTGCACTCACCGCTCTTTTGCTCATTTTTTTTGCACCATCCCACCAACGCTTCATCGTTTCTACCCATGCCACTCCTGTTATTTTATCCCTTGTTTTCTGAGCGCAGTTAAATATCTCTTTTTCAAGATAAATGTTGCTTTGATTTCAGCTATAGCACATAAATATTTTCTCTATATATACTTCAGTCATTTTCACTGCTTACAACTTTCAAGAGCAAGTTAAGCCTTTGAAAAGGAGTCAAGAAAAATAAATGCCAAGAATGATTTGCAGATTGAACATGTGTTTTCCTCCCACAAATTAATTAGATCATAGCCTGCAGCGGTTCTCACGTAGTGTGAACATGTCTTTTCATGAATCTTGGCTTACCTGTTTGGGTGATGGGAACCTGTGAGAGTAAATCACATTGCTGCACTGCACTTTTTATCATACTAGCTGACTTGATCTAATCCTTTCTCTGAGAGATGCACTGGTGCATTAAAATAGATGCGAAAGGTCAATGCAAAATTCAAGTACACACCCCTTCAGGACATGCTGCAAAGTGAAATATTGTGAAAGCTAAAGAAGAATGGAAAAATCTGTCATGGCCAAACTAGCATATCCACAAAAATGTTGAATTATTGAAGTTTTAAAAGTTATTTTTTCAAATTTATTTTACACAAATTTATTTTTTCACAGCATTAAAGGACTCAGCCAAGCAAGATAAATTTTAAAATAGTCTATGTGATATAGTTTTATACCTTTGGTGAAAACAGGACATTCAAGTGCAATAATTTATCTTTGATAGTAACATGATCACTGACTTTAAAATGTTGAAAAGGGGGATACGAAACCCTACAGGCCCACATCCACCTTACCAAAGTGGTAATGTCAGACACAAACTCCTTATCAGCTCCTTTGGCAATGTTTTGCTGCTGACGTTTTTTTTTACAGCAAGAAAGACACTTACATGGGTAATTAAACGCAGCACTGTAAATATAACATCTGGGATTAAATAATCTTCATTCACAGAATCAAGTGCACAATTTCAACGTATAAGTAGTGCCATGTTTTTGTTTCAGTTTTAAAACAATACTCTTTTGTCTGTGGAGTGAAAGTGTATGATGTAACACATACACATCATACATTAGCGATGTAATAGCACAGAATAGAGCAAACTGGTCTGTGTAAGTAGGATTTCTCTGATATTTAGTATCCTTACAGCAGAAGTCGTATCGAACAGTTGAAGCGTCACGTCTACTTGTTTTCAAAGAAGACAGTAGTCAGACTAGTCCCTGTTGACACATGAAGGAAACCCTGGATGATGCAGTCCATCCTGAGAGTGGCTGGTACATATATGGTCATAAAAATCCTTAGTATGCACATACCTTTCTCATTAAACACAGCTTTATCTGTACCACCCCTCTTTTTCAGCTCTTTCAAGTTCATTTTTTTCCTACGCTTTTTGCCCCGCCCCATGACTGCCCCTCTCCAGTTTAGGATACCATGATTGGTCCAAAGTGTGCGGATTAATAATACGCGGCTGCCATTGGCCAAAGGGGCGGTACATAGAGGCTTGGTCACGCCCCGTCCTGGACCGCACCCCGGCTCCCGCTGTCTACGCACTGAGTGAAATTACGCGAACCAGTGAGCAGCCAGTGGAGGAGGGAAGGCAGAAGGAAGAAGGGAAGAGAAAAAAAGAAAAAGAGTGACTGAAGTAGAGAAAGAGAGGGACGAAGCGAGCACTGTAGTGTAGCCTGAACTCTGCGAAGCTGCTGTCGACAGGAAAAGAAGTTTGACCCACGGCGACGCTGACTGAGTCACCCGGTTGTTGTTAGCCTCCCTCTGACAGGCGTCCTGCACTCAAAAAGCAGGTAAATTTTTCAATTTGAACGCTTCATGTCTGCCATGCTCTCTCTGCTGTGCACTCTTTTCATAACTCATTCAATCTGCCCGTCACTCCAGCAAGTGCAGTGAACCAGGAAGCACGGTTGCTAGTTCACTCCTGCAACTTCAGCAACCGCGTTGGGTGGAGTAGCACTCCGTAACAGATTTAACCTGTGGTTTCCTTAACTTTAATATATTCGAGCATGTAGTTTAGATTAATGTTTGTCTTGTTCTCCAACTTCAACACAAGTTAGTGAATGGGGGACGGCGGCCGTCAGAAACAGCGGCGGCATTGTGGCGGTTGGCGAGAAGCTAAAAGCCTTAACGGAAGAGGCAGGAAGTGATTCGCCTCAATGAGTTGCAGAAAAAGGCCGGTGAAGAGTTTGAGCTCAAGTGGGATGAAAATGAACGAAAAGTGCATTCAGACTACATGTACGCCGGCACCGTCCGGGACAACAGGATGTGTGTTGTGGATTTGTGGTTGATTTGAACTTTTCGGCGTATATCGGTCAGAAACGGGCGCTGTGTGTGGCCGGTAACATGTCTGGCTGGAGGAATGACGTCAGTCGTTCACCGGTAGACTG
Organism: Ctenochaetus hawaiiensis; assembly: GCA_029783645.1. Taxonomy (NCBI): domain Eukaryota; kingdom Metazoa; phylum Chordata; class Actinopteri; order Acanthuriformes; family Acanthuridae; genus Ctenochaetus; species Ctenochaetus hawaiiensis. The sequence goes on along the minus strand of JAPZDY010000009.1, from coordinate 18,307,379 downwards.
AGAAAAAAAAAAAAAAACGGCGCTGTGCTTTTCCGCCGCCGAGCAGCTCGACCTCACTAAACCATTTCATCTGCATGTCTGTGCACTCTGCCTTTTTTTCTTTATGCTCCTACTGTTAGCATACCGGGGCCTTTCAGGGGTCTTCAAGGCCCACCCGGACAACGAGGAATACATTTCACTGAGATCCTATACGGGAGAGGACATGCATAAAGATTATCTTCATAAATGTTATAACTTCCTCTCGACCATTTTTCAGTGGATCAAATGAATGGATGAGATAAAGTGACACGAGTTTGTGTAATATTAATACTTTTAAAAGTTGTGTGTCAACACCTGTTTTTCATTAATTGTAAAATGGGGATTTTAGAAGAATCAAAATTTAGTTATTCATTTGTTAACATGGCATCTCTTGGGATACATAATCTCAGTTTTAAAAGAGAGAAGTAACCAAACTATTGTGTATGATAGATAACAGAGTCATTCACAACTGTACAAAATCTACACGCAGGACAATACAGAGGCTTAAAGTAATAAAAGAAGGAGTGAGACTATTTTAAATATTTGCATTCCTCATAATGCACATTAAGGATTTGCTTTTTGATGCCTCACATAAAGGCAATGATTCCAGATGAAGTTTGGCTTTAAAAGTTATCCTTGAACATGCTCTGGGGATTTGATTAACTGCAACAGGAGAAAGCATTTTACAGAAGTAATTGGGTTGTCATGTCAATTAGCCTGATTTAAACAGAATGATTCTTGACATACACAAGAATGCCAGCCGAAAACGACCAGGTTTTAATTACAGTGCAGTGCACTTTGATGAACATCAACTAGGCCACACGAACATTTCCATTATGATTTCATGCAATATATCAATATCAAGCCAAGTTAAGACATTTTAATTTATAAAGTCCAAAGTCTCAAATCACAGATTTGTCTCTGAGGGCTTTGCAAGCTATGAAACATACCAATAAATCTACCAACTCAGATTTAGAGTGAAAAACCACAAAAAAAAACTATCAATGGGGTAGAAAGGAAGTAACCTCAAGAGGAGCAACAGAGGAGAGGTTCCTCCTTCAGGACTTAGTTAATGCTATATGTATGCCAAGTAACAGTTCTAAAACTGCAGTATAAGGAAACAGACAGCCTACTTGTTTAATGAAGAACAGACATAAAGATAAGGAGATGATGAGTTTCAGAAGTTAAGAGTTTAAGACAAAGTATAAAAGTATTTGGAGTGAAGAATGATGATCAGGAAAAATGTTTTCAGGTGCAAAACACTCCTCTAAATATTGGAAATGTGCCTGCACATTGGCTAGCCTCTTGAAAATTTTTTGTTCAGTTTCAAGCCAGTACATGAAAGCTCCCAAATATCCATTTATGTAACCTAATACAAATACACAATGTACATGTTACAACAACACTGCTGTTTTTTATCCCCTCTACAGATCTCAGAGGTTTTCACAATCTCCGACTTTCTTAACATGTGTTAGGTGTCTCACTCTCATCAGCCCTGTTAATGCTGTGTCATATTGCACCTACTCTAGTGTCATGCTCTGTCAGAAAAATTTGTGTTTGCTCTGTTAAATGGCGCATCATTGTGTTTGCACTCTGGGAAGCAAAGAGACTGTGGTATGCTTGCATGCCCTGCTCATTTTTATGGCTAGTTGTGTGGCTGAGTATTTGCAGTGGAAAAAAATTCTGGACAACCTCACTCTCAAGTCAGACA
>JAPZDY010000009.1:18286773-18298422 GCA_029783645.1 Ctenochaetus hawaiiensis | reverse complement strand
GACTCTAAATGGTCATGGCTGTTGTAGAAGTTAACACTACTCCTGTTTTTTTTTTTTTTTTTTACTGTAGCTCTGGGAGAATCAGTGAGGTGGAAAGGAATGAGAGGGAGTCAACTGATGGATGCATGGCCTCCGTTTTTATAAAGATCAAGGTTGACCTGCTTTCTAAACAGGACAACCAGGACTGAAAAAGACGCTCTGTTGCTCTTCCCTTTTCCTCTCCTTGTTCCTCCTCCACCTCTGTCTCAAAGTCCTCTTCCTTGTTGTAACCACATTCTGGTCTCCAATGAGGCCAGTTTCTAAAACTGGCCCCCGTTCTCTTCCTTGTGTTATTATTTTTTGGTTCCTCTATTCCAAGTAGGCTGCTGCTTCAACGTAAACTGTTTTTACCCAGGAATTTTTCAGAATATAATCCTTTAACGAGTATCAGTCAGGTGTAATAAACTTCAGGTATTTTTGCCAAAGGTTAGTTTCAAAGTGACTGTGTTTTCTTCCTACTGCCATATATTCAATTAATGAGTGATCCTTGTTATGAATACACAGACCCGCTTATCTCATTGTAAATGGGTCTCAGCAGAATAGATAGTGAAAGCTTTCACAGCCAAGAGCCATTGCAAAGTGACAAGGAATCAGGGTAGTCCTGATTCTTACAGGATTATGGAGGACTTGGCAGGGCCGGAGCAGGAACCTGGGCCAGGTTTTATGATGTCTGATGAGTGTTAACGCACGCTGTTTTGTTTCAAAGTCAAGTCGCCATCCATGTCTTCTGTCCATATATGAAATTGTCCGAAAGCTTAATTCTCCCCTCTCGTCTTCCTACTTTCGATATAGAGCAGCGGTTGTTAAACTAGAATAGTTGTTGAACTAATTTTAGTCCTCATGCCTCTCTCCGGAGAGGCAGCTTGAAGTGTGTCACTGAGAGTGATCTGCGGCAAGAATGTGAGTCGGACTGATGCAGACATCAACAGGCTTGACTGTAATGTTTAAATCCGAGCTGAAACGCTTAATCGATCATCAGAAATTTAATGGTCAACTACTCTGACAAATCCTGCAAGTCATTTTTCAAGCAGAAAAGCAAAACATGGGCAGCTTAAGCTTTAACAACCTCTAATTCTTTGTTTTATGCAACAGTAAATTCACTATCTTTTTGCTTGCTAGTTGGACAGAAAACATTTGTAGGATGTAAGGGTGACAGTTTGGGCATTTTATATAGTTCCTGACATTTTATAGACTGAACAATGAATTTAGAAAATGATCATTGGATTCATTAGTAATTAAAAATATTATTTGTAGCCCCAGTCCTAACCTGTCAGCAGCTCACAGAAATACACAATCAAGCTTTTATCTAATGGAAATTGGAGACAATTATGTGTGTGTGTTTACAATTACAAATGTAAATGACTGAGTAGGTCCCTTTTTTGAGCAATACATGCTCAAGCCATTTTACTGCAGTAACAGATGAGGTCTGTATCTGTTACAAATGTTTGAGATGCTGTTCTCATGCACCTTGGGTATACAAATGAAATATTGCTTTTTTTAAAACACAAGATAAGCAACACCAGGGTGTTGGGCGTGTTCAGCCTTTTCTTTTTCACTTCTTGTTTTTGCCAAACAACAAAGCTACAGGGATTATAATCAGTCGTGGCTCATATTCAATGCTGTGCGGGGCCAACTGATCCAAACGTACTGGAGTGAGTAATGATCGAGTGAATTGTTAAGGAGCATGGGAACATACAAGGACACGCTGACAAAAGGTACTGAGTGTTCAAGTCTGTTCTGCAGTGGATTTGTGTGAGGTGATGCCGATGTCCCTTGAGTGATGAAATCCCTGTAGGCACATATGACCTGCTAATATGAGTAAAGGGAGGGCACAAAACAGGAAAGAAAGCCAGAGAATAGGACTGAGGGAGATGGGGTAGGGGGGCATAGAGGATGGAGGACAGAAATTTGTGGAATGCCTTTGCTCGCTGTCTCTCCCTGATAAAGGGTGAGTATGGGAGGAATGCGACCCTGAAAAGACTGGGTAAACAGAAGGGGAGGTGGAGGGGTGTTGGGAATCTGGAGAGGGAGAGGAGGGTGTCTGAAGGCAGCAGAGGGAGCGAGGAGCCAGCTGAGAAGTACAGCAAGGACTAATTTGCCCCACGTTCTGTAACAAGATGGGGTCGGTACACGAGAGATGAGTTTGGAGGCGGGTCGAGCAGTGATGGACGTCAGCTGTAGCACAGCCTGACAGAGGGTTGTTAGAGGGAGGCAGGGGTCATGAGAAGAATGGCTCTTCTTCTGCTTTCTCTCTCAGAGATCAGGGTCAATGTGCTGGAACAGACGGGGCCGACATAACCTTGTTAAAATTTTCTCTCTCTCTAGAGATTCTAAGGGGTCGGTCACCTTTGTCACTGCAGTCAGAGATTTACGCTAAAATAAAAGTACTGGCCAAAATTGACACACAAAGCTCCTTAACTTGGCAGCCAAAAGTATATTTTTGCTGGCCAGAATGTAAAAGCAATACAGAAAAGGCAGTTCAGCTCTACCTAATGCAACATTTTTTCACTGTATTAGATCAGTAAATTTAAAGAGTAACAGTGTGAACCTCTATAGGATTGAGAAATATCACCATAAAGATATTTTCTGATATTTGATTTTTTTTTTTTTTCGGTTGATTTTTGATGGCCAATTTTTGATGTTGTAAAATCTTGAATGTGGCTTTGAGTTACGGTTGACAATCTGTCCACTTCATACAAAATACCAAGATATATACCAGGTACCACCTTTCAGCCTGTTGATTTTTGTTGCCCTACACAGACATTGAAAGACTCTCAGCTAAGATATTATTTAATTCATAATGATAACAGAAGACTGGACTGAACCTGACCTCTGCTGTGATTTCCCTAGTGTTTGCATATTGGCAACACAGTATATGCAAACAAGTCTCTGTAGGGCAGCTCTCAGTTTTCTACTGGATGTGTGAAAACATTGAGAGAGCCTAATAACCCTGGTTGTGCAGGGAAAACAGTGTCCTGCTCCTGCTGTGCTGGAATGATAATTGAGATGATAAAGTCTGGTGCCTCGGGGTCAGTGAAAGCACATCATGTTCAGTTAATTGCCCAGAGGCTTTCTGCACTCACTTTAGTTAGGCGGGCCAGGTCGAGCACACTGTTCACTTTTCTGGATACTGGTAATACTTGTCTTGTCACTTTTTTATATAGACTAAACAGCAGCACTCCTTGTTATATTATTTGTTAGTTCTCAGAGGTGTATTTTTAGCAACAAAATGTTTGTTGTCTAAATGCCTATGCAATTGTTTGCAACAAGCTAAGGTTGCTCAGATCATGATATTTAGGACTTATCACCAATTACTGGAAGCAATATTCACCAATACCAGTCGCTAGGTCTAGGAATCACATAGCATTGTTTTTCTGTTTAAATAGCAAATTTTTGCATTATAATACATATATTTTGTATTAAATTTAAGAGAGTTCGTCATAAGTTGTAGTGGCATAATCAGAAAATCAGGAAATCATTGATTTGATAAATAAACCTTACTTTATTGTAAAGTGGCATTCACTCAGCTCCTCTCTCTCTTTCTATTTGTCTGTTTTAACACAGCAGAACCATCTGTGAATTTCCCCTCCTTTCCGCCCACACTGTGAATGAAAACAGTCATGCCCACAGAGTTGGCAACTTGGCAACTTCCTTGTTAGATTAAGCAACTTTTCAGAATCTCTTTGCAGATATTTTCTGAAATGCAACAAGTGTGGATCCAGTCAACATTTCTTAAGCTAACAGTGACAGGGTGTTTCTCCCCCTCCTCTTTCACCAGCATTTAGCTTCAGCATTTACTCAAGCTAGAGGCTCCTCTGTTGGATCTTGGGGAGATGTTCCTCCCCTGTCACCCAGATGGTCCAGCAGCTGGAAATTTGATTAAGTATTCACAGCAGTTAGCCAAGGAGTAACACCGAACCATGTTTGACATGGTAATGTTTTATGTCGACTTGACTCAACACAGTCTTCCTGTTTTACACCCCATCAGTGGTGACCTTTGCATTCCTTAGAGATTGCATGTGAAGACGGAAAAGTAGCAATGGTCTGGAAACGAAACTTTTTTTGAGCAACTACCCACCCATATTTTGTGAGATAGCACTTAAGATGTGTAATAATTCATATACATGGTCGCTTTTAGTGCGTAATTGATAACAAACATCAGAAGTAATTGAAGTGAATCTGTTATTACATCTGTGGTAGGAATTCTCTCAGTTTCCTAGCACTAACCACAAACACTTGCTTCTTCCCTTTCTCTGAAACAGCCACCATGTCCTCTGCAGACAAGTACCTGTACGTGGACCGCAATATGGTCAACAACCCACTGGCACAGGCTGACTGGGCCACCAAGAAGCTGGTATGGGTACCCTCAGAGCGCCTGGGCTTCGAGGCCGGCTCTCTGAAGGAGGAGCGAGGCGAAGAGTGTGTGGTCGAGCTGGCAGACTCTGGGAAGAAGATCAAGGTGAACAAGGATGACATCCAGAAGATGAACCCACCGAAGTTCAGCAAGGTGGAGGACATGGCCGAGCTCACCTGCCTGAACGAAGCCTCCGTGCTGCACAACCTGAAGGAGAGATACTACTCTGGCCTCATATATGTAAGTGTATTGATTTAAATAAAGCATGAATTCAGTTGGGCTAAATGTAGGTTCCTTCCCATTTGTGGTCCTTGTGCGAGCATTTTTACTAAGATGCTTCTTTAGAGTCTTTGATTACAGTTAACGCCTATGTTATGTTTTCAAGAGTCAAATACAGCTGGGTCATGTTTCTCTCTGCTTTGTGTTGCCACGATTTTTTTAATGTGCTTGATCACCAAAAAGATTTCACGGTAAGTTGGTCCCCTTAGCATGGCTCAAAGCACTTTCATTTTGTTATGAAATCCCCACAGGCTCATAAAAGTCAATCTACAATAGCCGGTCTCTATATTGATTTATCTCCCTGACCAATGTCCAGATTCTGTCCTTAAGCCCCATTGTTTGAGACAAGCCATTGTGCAAATTGCCACTGCAAATGTGCAATCTATGAGCATACTCTCATGCTTGTACTCATGGTATGCAATCTATGCAACCTCTTTTCTTGCACTCTCTTCCCCTGTGTCTCCCTGGTCTTGTTTGCTCTCGCCCTTCACTCTGTGTTTGGAGTTGTTGTATAAACAGGAAGCTGCTTGGAACAATGAAGTCCAGACTACAGGAGATGTGAAGAAAGAGTTTAGGAAGAGAGGGAGGGGCTTCAGAGTCCAGTTTTTTCACAGATGGACATGGAATGTAGATTATGTTGTAACTGCTATTACTGACACAGCAATTAATGTTATTTATCCCCATGTGCGGGGCTGGGAGTGATTTGGTCTTTTGACTCTGTGCTGTAACCTGGTCACATCAACACAATCTAACCCCTCCCTCGCTCCCTCTGGAGATCCAGGCTTCGGTTCATTTGAGTGCCTCCGGGCGCTGTAGTTGTTAAGTCAACTTTCTCTCAAGGGAGAGCTGGTGCCCAACAGAGGAAGATATGCCCGATACAGAGATGTTGGGAGGGCAGCACAGTTCACAGGAATGCAGCACACAGAAAAACCAGAAGTTATGGTAGGAGGAGAAATGAGGTTGGATAAACAAATGGAGTGATTTAGTGGAGTTCATAGAAAGGAATGGAGGAGGGTTTTAAAGTTGGCCTCCAAGCAGAAAAGATAATTCTACCATGTAGAGCGGAGCTACGACTTGGCTAACTTGTCGAGTAACTTATGTCTTATAATGCCAAGGTCAATCCTCTGTTTAAACTCGCAGGAGGGTGGGGTTAGGATTACATAATATAGGAGTGTAACAGACTAGAGTTCATGAGAAACATTCAGCTCAGTGTTGATGGGGAAGGGGTGGCCTTACTTATGAACCACAATGGACTCCAATTTCTCTATTTTATAAGGAAGCGAATTTTAGGGGAAGCCCTTGTCCTTTGCAGATGACTGGTGTCCCAGTTCATGATCCTGATTCAGCTATGCACATGATGCCGAGACTTGCAAATCTCTTCGATGGCAGTTTCATGTCCGGTGTGGGATTTGGGTCAAAGTCATTTTATCTATCTATATATATATCTATATTTTATCTCTTCCACTGGAACGTTAAGTTCTTTTGTAATTCACTGTTCAAGCACAGACTGGTTTTAAATGCCACCTCTATCTGTCCCGCAGACATACTCTGGTCTCTTCTGTGTCGTCATAAACCCCTACAAAAACCTGCCCATCTACTCAGAGGAGATTGTTGACATGTACAAAGGCAAGAAGAGGCATGAAATGCCGCCTCACATCTACGCCATTACTGACACATCCTACAGAAGCATGATGCAGGGTAAGTCACCGCATGAGAACGCTGGAAAGAAAGGATGAAGTTTAATTTACAGTCTGCTGATTCACATGAAGAATTCAAACTTCTCCCAGAGTTATTTTAACATTCCCAAGCTTGTAATATGGACCCTTAAGATTTCATTGACAATGGAGCCACTGTGCTCGAGTGGTACCACACAGAGTACCACCAACCCCAACAAAAACCTAAGAGACCAGGTTGTATGCTTACATACTGTAAATACTTAATTTGTATCAGTAAATTTAAAAAAGGTGCATGAGTATAGCTTGTATGTAGAGTTTGGGCCTTTCATTGACAGTGGGGACCAATCTTTGTCTAGTATTGGATTTGATGCCAGAGCTATTAAACAGGCTTTACTTTCCCCGGTGGCCTCAGAAAACCGAACTCTCTCATTCATAGCTGAGAAAAGTTGCATGTAAAAAATAAGGCGTGTGTTCCATTTAACACATTCATTGGATGAATAACCTGGAGACATATATGGAAAATGCAAAACATAGAACATTTGTCAAGTTCATATTATAATTTTTTTTCTTGTGACTGATGCAGCTTAATTAATTTTTTAATAATTAGCAGTGCTTATGATGAAAACTTGTTCTGTTAAGTATTCCCCTTTATTTTTTTTAAAAGCTTTTTTTCCTGTTTAGCATATGTCATCTTACTTTTTTTTAAGGCTTTTACCCTTGCCACTTTACAAAAATATGTGGTGTTTTGGGGACATTACAAGCACTTAATTGGTATTTCCTGCAGGGCCATTTTATCCTAATGTGCTTCTTTTAGTCCACCTCCTGTATGTTCTCTTAGCTTGGACAAACAGCCCATTTTTAGGCCTCCCTTTCTGATATGCTGAGCTGTGTTGCTGTCATGCACACCACCCAGACAACTCCCCTCAGCCCCATTGGTGCTCCTTTTCTCCATGTTTGGCTATAATAAATTGTTCAGACCGCATTATGGGAGGCAATGCGTAATTAGCCAGTTAGCAGTCAGTAACTCAGCAGCACATCCTTCTAGTCACAGGAAGCCGGATATTGATTTCCTGTCTGTGGCAATGTACTTCCTGTTGTACATGCAAAAAATGCATGCACTGTGGTGATAACATACACTCACTAAAAAAAACATGCAGCATCGTTTTCCGGCAGAGTTCACATGATTAACATTTGCGCTTTTCTTCTGCAGATCGTGAAGACCAGTCCATTCTTTGCACGTGAGTTACAAATCTACACAGACATTGCATAAAAAAAGTAGAGAAGCAATTAATATTATTTTAAATCAACCCTTGCCTGTCTCTCTGTTTTGTTTTTAGACCATCTGTTTCTAAATCCTTGCCTCTGTAATTTCTCTCTGTTTGTCTCATAGAGGAGAGTCTGGTGCGGGTAAGACAGAGAACACCAAGAAGGTGATCCAGTATCTGGCTCATGTGGCCTCCTCTCACAAGACTAAAAAAGACCAGGTTAGTCCTGCCTCTCATCCACACAGCTCATCCTTAATACCTTCCTCCCATAACTCCATTTACTTCCTCCGAGTCATTACTCTTAGCTTTCAACTTCCTCCCTTCATCTCTCACCTCCCTCCCTGTTGTTGCTCTTAACTTGATTCATTTCAAGTTAGAGATCATCCAAATTCCTCCAACACTTTTATCTCTAAGGATCAACATTTCTCTCTCCCTCTTTACACACTAGATCAACAACTTTTTTATTATTGACTGTGATGTGTTACAGTGTGTATGTGCACCTGATTGTGTTCATGACTGTTAATCCATCACAACATTGTTGCATTTGAACCGACTGATTTCTCCTCTAGACAAGTTCTTACGTGGTAGAGCTGCCACGGTAAAAGAACTGCCATCAAAGGAAAAGGGATGACAATCAAGAAAATTCCCTGCTGGCACAGAAAAACAGTAGTGCAGTTTGAAAAAGGCTTTGGGGGTTTTGACATTTTACATAAACCAAAGGTCTTACTTCATCTGTGATGTATTTAGTTTTGCTGATTTTCCTGCACCTTCTCATGAGTAATAAAACTCAGTCTACCGTCTAGCAGTCATGCATTACATCAGACTTTGCTGAAACCAACCCTGCACTGCTGTTATCTGGCCTGCCAGCTTTATGATAGATGTGACACACTGGGGTTTGATGAAAACCACATCTATCATCCAAAATTTTTGAGGTTTTTGTATTTCTCTCTTCCCATCAACAGAACAGCTCGGTCCTGTCACATGTGAGTTAACTCTCTCCCTCCATTCACTCTTCCTACCCACCTGCTTCTGTCATCACCTTCCTCCTCCTCCTCCTCCTCGTCCACACCCCCTTCCTCCTCCCTCCTTTTTCCCCTCGCTGGAGCGCACTGTCGCAGGAGCCACTTTGTATCAAGGGCAGAGGTGACATGTTTTGCCAGCAAATAGGAAGTAGGGAGGAAGTTTGTTTGCAGATCAGTGGCAGCCGTATGTGTTCCTGTGAAAAATTCAGCCAGACAATGGTAGGATAAGGGGGAGGGATCTTTGCTGGAAAAAAAACCCCCAGCAGTTTTGATAGATGTTTTTAAATATTTGTCTGGTTGAAATTTTCTACCATTTAAATTGCTGCTCTTTGCGTGTACTTGAGTCCAAAGTTTTTAACTGTGCTTTGCATAAAAAAAATGCTTTTGCAGTGAGTGTTCTAATGCTATACAGTCAACTTCATATTCAAAAAGCTTCAGACAGATAAACTGAGATGTCATGCAATGTAAATATTATGTAGTGGCCTGTTTTTTACATCCTAATATACACCAAAGTATTTGGTTATCACAGATTTTATTTTTAATCACAGGGTTTAGTTAAAAATTAGAAATTCAGAAAAAAGATTCTGTATAGTTTAAAATACATTTGATAATCCAGGACCTTTAGTGAGCTTGAACTGTCACTGAGAAGAAGTGGTAGCTTTTGGATTTTGGCTGATGTCAGTCCATGTTCTGGCTGAATGGAAATGAGTGATCATCAGCCTGATTATTAAAAAAATAAGCCCATGATTGAATTTTATAATAGACATGATTTGTACTTAAAAGTATAAGGAAGAAGTTTAAAGTTGTATATTGAAGCTGAAAGGACTCTCTTGTTTTGTGTTTGTGTTGTGTTGGGTTCACTGGTTTACTCTGCTGTGTAACAGGTGATGGGTTACTGAAGAGGGTCACTGGGTCTCTGGGTGTTTGCACTAGCATGATGTTTTGTGTGGGGGAAATGCTTGGGTTTGATTTGTGTGTTTGTGTGTGTAGCTGGTGCGTGTGTATGGTAACCTTTTTTTTTCATAACTTTGTTTGAATGTTTTGTACACTTCCTGTTCTTCCTTCCCCTCAGACGTAAGTACATCATGGATAAATTAAAACACAGTACTATGTCAGCATATTTGTTCTGAAGAAGCAAACTAATCAGTTTTTTATTGTGATATAAATGAATAGCAGATCACAATCACCATCTATCACAATGACCTGTTTATTTTAGTGATCATGGTATTGTTAGATCTAAATCCAGCAGAGAACTATCCTGCTTCAATGGTGATACTGTTGGGCAAAGTATATTCAGTGTATTCAAGTGTATATAAGTGTATTCAATATTTTGCATTGCTGTTCTCTTTATTTCAACCAGGGGGAGCTGGAGAAGCAGCTGCTGCAGGCTAACCCCATCCTGGAAGCCTTTGGAAATGCCAAGACAGTCAAAAACGACAACTCCTCTCGTTTTGTAAGACTTAGTGCCACATCTTGTGGTTCAGATTTCACATAAACTTCCTGTTCTCCAGGTGGACTGTTCCACATACCCTCTCTCAAATACTCACTGTTTTGTCTTTGTTCTTGTTTTTTCCTCCTAAAGGGAAAATTCATCAGGATCAACTTTGATGTCAACGGCTACATTGTTGGAGCCAATATTGAAACTTGTATCCTGGAGCTTTTGATTGCTTTTCTTTTGATTTAAAGAAAAATTGTCAGTGTCTCACTACGTTACACAAACTGATGTATATAGACATGACAGTATCAGAAGACTTGTCCTTAACAGAGTGACCTCTAGACCTGCTGGAGAAATCTCGTGCAATCCGTCAGGCCAAAGATGAGAGGACCTTTCATGTCTTCTACTACCTGCTCACAGGGGCTGGAGACAAAATGCGAAGTAAGCCGCATATCACATAACTGGCAGCTTAAAGATAGAGTGAGGCTATGAGGAGAAGTGATGATTAATTTTGTTTTAGTCTAAAGACTGACAAAAGTCTCTCCTGAGAAGATTTTGTACTTATCATTTGCTGGTTATCGCACATCCTTTCCTTTCAGGTGAACTTCTCCTTGAAAATTACAACAACTACCGTTTCCTTTCCAATGGGAACGTTACAATTCCTGGGCAGCAAGACAAGGACCTTTTTACAGAGACTTTGGAGGCCATGAGGATCATGGGTATCCCAGAGGAAGAACAGATTGGTAAGGCAAACGGCCAAGTACATTCATGCAACTTCTTTTAATTTTGTGGGACTTTGCCTGTGTTTGGTTCCAGTGCAAATTATGACTGTGTTTTATGCTCCTATTTGTTTTTTTCTGTGCAGGCATGTTGAAGGTGGTGTCCTCTGTGCTCCAGCTTGGGAACATGAGCTTCAAGAAGGAGCGCCACACAGATCAGGCCTCCATGCCCGACAACACCGGTAAGTCATTCCGTAACCTTAAACCACTGACTATGCTCTGCAGCAAAGCCACCATCTTGTACAATGAATCAGCAGTGCAGAGAACACTGACAAGTTGTTAATGAATCCGCTGCTCCACCACTGTGCTGCTCACCTCTTCTCTTCCCATCTTTTGTGCAACAGCTGCCCAGAAGGTGAGCCACCTTATGGGCATGAATGTCACAGATTTTACCAGGGCCATCCTGTCGCCCAGGATCAAAGTGGGCAGAGACTACGTCCAGAAGGCCCAGACCCAGGAGCAGGCAGAGTTTGCTGTGGAGGCTTTGGCCAAAGCTACATATGAGAGGATGTTCCGCTGGCTCGTTATGAGGATCAACAAAGCCCTGGACAAGACCAAGAGACAAGGAGCCTCCTTCATCGGCATCCTAGATATCGCTGGTTTTGAGATCTTTGAGGTAAGTAAGTCAAGCAAACCATAAATGACTTGATGGTCCAGTATGTTTCAGTTGTGTGTGCTGTTGATCAACAGTGTTTTTAAGCATTTTTTTTTCCTGTGTCCCCCAGCTGAACTCATTTGAGCAGCTGTGTATCAACTACACCAATGAGAAGCTGCAGCAGCTCTTCAACCACACCATGTTC
>JAPZDY010000009.1:18263514-18279010 GCA_029783645.1 Ctenochaetus hawaiiensis | reverse complement strand
CATATATATTTTTGTCTAATCACAAATCCTGCAGGTCCATGAGCTGGAGAAGTCCAAACGTGCGATGGAGCAGCAGCTGGAAGAGATGAAGACTCAACTGGAGGAGCTGGAGGACGAGCTGCAGGCCACAGAGGACGCCAAACTGCGTCTGGAGGTCAACATGCAGGCTATGAAGGCCCAGTATGAGAGGGACCTGGCAGGACGTGATGAGATGGGCGAGGAGAAGAAGAGAGCACTCATCAAACAGGTACTGCTTTTAGACTTTTAAAATGATTTGTCCAGTGTATCCGTAGATTCTTGTTTATTATCGCTTGCTAACCAAGATCAGTATTCTCGCTCTTTGTGGTCATTGTTTAAATGTTTTGAAAAAAAAAAAAAGGCAGAGCCTGTTTGTCCGCCTGGGCCACTGCCAAATTCAGAGAGAAATCAGAAAACTCACTCAGTGGTGCTTTCAAAATTGCTGAAATCAATGATGACTTCATTAAGACCAGATTTAATTGAAATGAGTTTTATGTAAAAATGCCAAACGGAACAGGCTTTGAGATGCAGTACGTGACTGACATCAAATGTGCCCTTACTCAGGTGCGGGAGATGGAAATGGAGCTGGAGGATGAGAGAAAGCAGCGTTCCACCGCCGTAGCCGCCCGGAAGAAGATGGAGCTGGACCTGAAGGAGCTGGAAGCGGCCATCGACATGGCCAACAAGAACCGCGACGAGGCCCTGAAACAGCTCAAGAAACTCCAAGTGAGTCAGTTGTTGAAATAAAAAAAAAAATTGCTGCTTGAACTTCAACTCAGTTTGGAGTTTGAATACTAACATTATGGTTTACTCCCGCAGGCCCAGATGAAGGATCTTATCAGGGAGCTGGATGACACTCGCATGTCCAGAGAGGAGATCCTTGCTCAGAGCAAAGAGACTGAGAAGAAGATGAAGGGCATGGAGGCTGATATGCTCCAGATGCAGGAGGTCCGCATGCTTGCCTCCTCAACTCTTTATTCTGTTCCCCTACCTTTGTTTCACACTTTAACTTATTGCTTTTTTCATGGGCAGGAGGTGGCAGCTGCAGAGCGAGTGAAGAGACAGGCTCAGCAGGAGAGAGACGAACTGCAGGATGAGATTAACAACCAAGCTGCAAAGAAGTAAGACATCTATTAAACTGCAGCAAAATGGAAAAACTGTTGGTTGTGTGCATCACCTGTCATTGACCACTTTTGTATTCTGTATTCTTCCCTGTGTCTTCTCACCCGCCTTCATCTCTCAGTGCCCAGGCTGCAGAGGAGAGGAGACGGCTGGAGGCTCGTATTGCTCAGCTGGAGGAAGAGCTGGAGGAAGAGCAATGCAACACTGAGCTGGTCAACGACAGGCTCAAGAAATCAATGCTGCAGGTCTGTGGAGCTGGTTGTAGAGATTGAGTTTTATCAGTACAGGTTTTCGTTTGAAATTTATCCAACAAGTTAATTTGGCTTTTTAGTTTATTAAATGTTGGCTCAAAACCCCCAGTTGTAGTGAAGCATCCCCTTTCCATCATACTTTTAAAAATTTAGAATGACCAGGTGAATGTGGAGCTGACAGCAGAGCGCAGCACCTGTCAGCGTGTGGAAGGGGCTCGTGCCCAGCTGGACCGTCAGAACAAGGAGCTGAAACTTAAGCTGCAGGAGCTGGAGGGAACAGTCAAGTCCAAGTACAAGGCCAATATGGCCGCCTTGGAGGCAAAGATCGCTCAGCTGGAGGAACAGCTGGACATGGAAACCAGGTGAAAGGCCACCTTGCTGCATTTTAGATATGTGTGTGTGTGTGTGTGCGCGTACATGTACGTGTGTGTGCGTGTGTGTTTTTCTAGCTTTAGTTAATAATTACATTTCAAATTAAGATTTTACTCACAAAACATATTAGCTACATACAACCCTAAGAAATGCTTAAAAAATATTGTAAAGGTTTTGCAAAGTTGACATCAGCTGACAGTGTGTTTCCTGACCAATGTTGTGCTCTTGACTCAGGGAGAGGCAGGCTGCCACCAAGCTTGTGAGACGCACAGAGAAGAAACTGAAGGAAGTCATCCTGCAGGTGGATGATGAGAGACGCAACGCTGAGCAGCACAAGGACCAGGTGAGAGGTTTTCCATCAGTATTTTTAAGCTAAAAAATCACCACAGGAGCTGCACATTGGCTGTTTAACAAATTATTATGTCGTGAAAATAAGCTGATTTAAACACAGTCAGAAAAAATATACAGGTACTCCTTAGAACTGTTTCACGTGTTTTATGAAGACCAGCATGCATCTAACTCCACCTGTGTGGAATTTTTAGTCCGACAAGTTGAACTCTCGCATGAAGCAGCTGAAGCGTCAGCTTGAGGAGGCTGAGGAAGAGGCTCAGAGAGCCAACGCCAACCGTAGAAAACTGCAGAGGGAGCTTGAGGACGCCACGGAGTCGGCAGACGCAATGAACCGTGAAGTCACCAGCCTGAAGAACAAGCTCAGGTGAGAAAAGGGACTGTAACAACAACTTCCAAGTCCAGTTTTCTGCACAGTATTAACAGTCCTTGAATTATTGCTGTCATGGTGTATATAAATTTAGTTGAAAATTATTGAGGTCACTGTTTTGTTCATTTTCCATTCATTCATTCATTCATTCATTCATTTATTTATTTATTTATAGGCGTGGTGATCACCCCGCCTTCACTGTGCGCCGCACTGTGCAGCGCGTTGGCATCGAAAGCGACGAGGAGAGTGAGGCCAAGAGCGAGACCTCTGAGCCCAAGCCTGAATGAACAGCCACAGTGCCACTTATTCATGATGCATTCAAACTGCATTATAAATTAACCGATGCAAATTCACATATGAGCACACATTACTGTACCTACTGAACAGAGAGGAACACAAACATTACAATGTTGTTGAAACTAGAGACAGGGATTCAGCTGATTCCTCCAAGTTTGGTCCTGTAACAGTCTGATCTATTCAAACCTGATGATCTATGCATTCTTAACACACTTCCACACATACAGAAGCCAGTAAAACAGGACAATCATCAAACTGACAAATACACATTATTTTTGGGCCAAATTTATGTTTTGCTGCATTTTTCATTCTCTGGGAAAAGTAAAAAAGTAAAATGATATTTTTTTAAGGAAACATTCCGATTATAATAGTCCTGATTTAGGATCTATTTTTCTAATTGAAGAAAGAGAAAACAGAAAGAAGTATACGTAAATGAAGAAAGATTACTGGAAGGGGACCAAAGTAAAATCTCAACCGATAGAATTGTATTTTATGCAGAAATTTTTTTATAATGGTTAAGAAAGGAAGTGCTTCACATTTATTATGCTTGCGCTCTTGCCTTAGTTTATAATGAAGGTTTATATGCTGAAATGTATTCTGTCAACTTAGCTGCAGTTAGTACTTGTGGCTACGCTTTTGAGCTTAATAATTTGATATACACATTTAATGTGGAAACTTAAAATTTGGAGGCAGATTTCAAGTGACACAATTGACCTTTGTTGAAGGAATTTGATTGTGAATGTGCTGAAATTTCTTAATTTTGCACTGAGATAAAAAAAGAAAACAGTTAAGCCTTGACATTACAAACCACTGCATTTATGTGTTTCATTGAACCATTAATGGAGATGCTCGGAAGTTGTGGAAAAATGGTGCACAAGCTCAATTAGTACGTGCACAGACTGCCAACACATACTAAGGCTTTAAGTACAGCGGCATTCTACTGGGAAGGGTGGTTGGCTTTTCTTCTCTTCATGGCATATTTTTACATTTATCGCTATCAGTGTTTTTGTTAATGTTCAAGGTAAAGTTTAAAGGGGGTGGTGGGGTATCCTATTACTCACAGCACACACTGTATTATCTGAGCACCGCTTGTTGAGGGAGGAGGAGCTGAGGTTACAATCCAAAGACAGATTCAGGAGGAAGGGACGAACTTCATCACTGTAGCCTATGCACTCTGTACTCTGGCTGATAAAGCTTCATATAAACGTGAGGAATTTATATGTGGTCAGGTATTAAGTAGATGTATGGGGTGACCAGTTTTATTGAGCTACAAGCCCTTAGGGATGTAAACCCCTCAAAGGCTGTGCTCAGCGGTGACTTTTGGCTCACACTGCTGGGAAGTGAGAGGAATGTGTCGTTACTTAAAAATAGCAGCTCACAGTGCACTTAAAAACAAAGGAAATCCAAAAATGGGGAAAAAAAACTCTGCATCTCCAACAATTAGTCTGTAACATTTGTCTGTATGCACCTCTGGATGAAATCATGTTGTGAAATGTTGGTATTATTGCAATAAAAGAGGCTTTCTAAACTGCTACTTTGTCACTGCTTGTGTTTTTTTTTTATAATTTTATTCTGAGTTTTTTTTCTGAGGGTTTTAAGTCAATTATTTTAGAGAAAGGAGCTAATGTTAAAGTTATGTCAGGTCCAAAGCGGCACAGAGACAGAGGCTGAAGTTGTTTTTGAAATAATGTTTCAACACCAGCAGAGGGCAGTCTGGGTTTTCTATATAGGGGAACCAAAGCACAAGCAAGTCAGAACCGGTTTCACCAGAAAGTCAAATTATAGTAAACAGGGATGGAGAAGTTTGGGTGAGAATATCTTAATACTTTTTGTAAGTATTTTAACTTCTCGAACATTTCTGTTATATAAGAACCTTTAACTAAACACTCTTATTCATAAAATTGTAATCTTTTATTATTTCTGAACAGTTATCTCTTCTTAGATTTACATTAATAACTGAAATATTGATATAAATGCCACAGATATTTTCATATTAGTCTGTAGTTAATGGAAAGATGATGATGAAAGATGTTTTTAAGGTTTTAAGTGTATTTCAGTGTCTTTATTCTTCTACTTCCTTTGAATTCATGGGAGAATATTGTTCTTTTTACTTTACATTTAGTTGACACTTAGATGCTACTTTTGTAATAATATTGAATACATGCAAAAATACAAATTAAATCAATTAAATGATGCAATAAATACTATATATAACTATACAAAACTATGTATATATTTACTTAAACTCTTTCATTTTACGTAGATTTTGCTGAAAACGCTTTCGCACATTTATTTAAAAAAAATACACATAATCGCTACTAAGTGGCAGTGTAAGAAGAGCAGGAGCGAAAATCTTCAGTCTTAACCTTGTGTCTCTATTTTGTCGGTGTAGCTTTGTCTTACACTGAATACAAACCTGTTTTCCCTAAACAGACTGGTTCGGGAGTTCTGGACAACTTCTCAAAATAATTGGTAAGTTCTACGTCACTGTCCGCTGACCAACCAATCAGAGGCCTGCAACTCCTGTGGGTGGGGCGTCGTCAAACAGGAACCGGCCGGTTAACGTATCAATGATACGCTAAAGCCAGTAGTTATCGTAATTTATGTTACATCACGTAGCTTCCCAGACGCCAGAAGTCCAGGTGTGTCTGTGTTCTAGTTATTTCTATCGGTCAGAGAGATATACGCTGACATTTTTACCACGTTGGTGTCTTTATTTTTCGGGTTCCCGACGGTGGAAAAAACCTGTGTTGAAAAAACAAGGTGCGCAGCTGCTTTCTTCTTAAGGGAAGGAAGGAGGAAGAAGACGAGTTTTTTTAAGTCACACGAGGAGGCAATCAAACAAGCCGCTTAATTTGGTTCCTTTACACGTCTTTTTGACACATTTAAAAATGTAACGATAAGCTAGCACCTAAGTAAAAGTTTCAGACATGAAATATCAGTCTGCGAAATAGTCTCCTCCTTTCAGAAGATCCAAGCCGAGAGACTTAAGTAGGTAAGCAACACCTAAAATATTTTTATCCAAATTGTTAAATACAAATAGATCATTCTGGCTCCACATGTAAATATCACACTGTGTAACATTTCAGTAGACTTATTACAAAATAATATCAATCTTACTGTGAAGAGCGGGAAATTATAGCACGTCTTATCTAGTTTATAGCTCCGTTTGAAAGGTGAAGCTCCTGTAAATGTACCGTCAAATGATACATGTGCTATGAGGTTGTTAGGTAATAGACGATGTCTGTTTTTATTTCTTTTACGTGCCAACTTGAACCGCACAAAGATCCATCAGACAGCAAACACAGATCAGACATCGCTGAGAAGTTAAACCACAGTTTTACTAGACTTGTCAGACCACCTATGCACCCCACATTTGATCCTTTTATCATCATCATGCTTTTCTGCAAACACGCGCACACAGCATAAGTTCACGTTCACTCTCGTGAAAAAACATGCAGCAGATTAATGTTAATATGCAGAGCAATGATCTTTGTTTAGATAATGAAGAGCTGCGTGCTGTGTGTCAGATGGTTGCAAATAGGAAACCTAGTGCTGGTCAGGCGGTCTGTGTATAGTTTAGCCCGCTGTGTGTGTAATAATCTGCAGCTGGAAACAGACAGCAGGACTGTGCACATGCATCATCCATCATCACCATCTGGAAGCGAAGCTCCATAGAGCAGCACTGTATTGTTCAGGCGACATACCCCATCACTGAAAGGCTGCTTGTCATTTCTCCTTTTTGTCTTAGGTGTGCAAACATTTCAGAGTGGATAGCATCCGGCTGAAAAATCAAGAAGAGAAGAAAAACAAAGAAAACATCTTCCTGAAGGACTATGGAAGTGTCACTGGTGAGTTTTAAGCTCAAACAAATATGCAGAGTCATGTTTTGCTGACTATCAAAAGTGATAAGTTTTGTTTTTTTTTTAATCTGTCTTCGATTTCAGCAGAAGGATCTTTCATGTCATTGCCAGTGGTAATTAAGTTGAGGCCAGGGCATCCTGTCTGACTGATAACACCAGTCTGGCTTACTCATGACTTATCTTACTCTCCTCTCTCTGAATTGGCATGCAGAGAGTCCATAGGTGGTTGAGGAGATGCAGATAAAGTGAAGACAGGCAGGCGAAAGGCTGCTGGATTGTTGAGTGTAGGGAGGCAAACTGTGTTGTTACATCACAGTTAAACAATTAAAAAGCACTGGCATGGCAAAGTTCATACTTTAGTGTCTAGCACAGTGTAATTTGCTTAAATTTACATCTGTATTATATATATATACAAAAACATGATAAAACAGCGGGTTAACCCCAAATAATTGAGGTATTCATGTCATTTTGAGACCATTTTTTTAAAATTTGGAAAGATATATAAAAGGAAAAGAGTTTCCTGGGTCTGTTGAAGTTATCAATACTGCTATAATCAGTTGTTCTATGACTAATGTTACATAACTATTACAAGGAATAAATCACCAAATGTCTTGTTGTTTATCGATAGGTGTCGGAAGAATTTGATTATAAAGATAATAATTTTGTTTTTAAAAATAATTTTGAGGTACAACAAATAGACTCAAAGGAATTCCCAAGCCTGTTATTTAAGCTTAAGTTATAGATCAAATGATCTATCTTTTGTTGTATCCTTCCTCTGGTCATCTTCTCCTTCCTTCTTAACTCCATGCTCCTCTCTTCTTGTGTCCACTCCTGCCCTCAGGCTCACCCAGCTATCAAAGCCTTCATGTGTGGCTCCTTCAGTGGGACTTGCTCCACACTGCTTTTCCAGCCCCTTGACCTGGTCAAGACCCGTCTGCAGACTTTGCAGAACAGCGTGCAGCCTGGGTGAGTCTGTGTACACATGCAAACACACACATGCATTACTTAAACATCGCAAGGTATTGGTAAAACTAGCTGCATCACATGCTTTCCTGTCTCGTGATCTCTAAAAAATGGTATATTGACTAGGTGAATACTTTCACCTCTGCTAACCCTTGTATCACACATGTAGCACATGGGCCCTACATGAAAGCAGCACTCCATTCAGCATTTATTAAATGTCTGTCTGCCATCTGTGTGTTTTCCTCCTTCAGTTCAAGCAGAGTGGGCATGGTGACTGTGCTTCTGAGTGTGGTGCGGACAGAGAGGCTGCTGGGATTGTGGAAAGGCATTTCACCGGTTAGAAAATCTTTATATAATCTTGTTCAAAGGCTTCTGAGTCTATGAAAAAATGTTCACTAATTCACTAGTTTCAAACTTTCCTTTTTCTTTGCTCTCTCTTATCTGTCTGCTCCTGCAGTCCTTTGCCCGGACCATCCCAGGAGTTGGGATCTACTTCAGCACCTACTACTCTCTAAAGCAGCATTTCCTCCAGGACAGCAGCCCGGGGGCCGTGGATGCCGTGCTGCTGGGTGGAGGGGCCCGGGCGGTTGCAGGGGTCTTCATGCTGCCGGTCACTGTCATCAAGACACGCTATGAAGTAAGGGCAGGTGGTGTGTGTGCTAAAGGTGTACTGGCTGTAGTTTCCTGTTTGATGCATGATAAGAGGAGCGTAAACAGAAATCAGTGTCACTTTGGAACAGAAGCCAAAAGTTGTAGTGCCGAGGCACTCAGCACAAATCTGTTACCAATCATTCCTCTGACGTTCCCCCACAGCTGGAATATTTTAGTTTTAATTAAATTTTGATTGGATGTAATTCAAGCTACAAAAAATGGCAGATACATTGTTTCAACTGTTTATCAATTCAGTGGTTTATCAGTATGTTTAAGCTAACAGTTTCAACTGTGTGTCTGGTGCTTTTAGCTTACTATTTGAAAGGCTTATCTGTCATTTTTGCGCAACTACTTAAAAGGCTGTTCATTTCATGTTAGCAAACTATGTTCATGATGTATCCATTGCTTTAGGCTAATTGATCCAGAGCTAAACATTTTAAATATGTATCCATAACTTCTGGCTAACTTGTTTTTCAGGGACTGTAACATGTAGTCCACAGTATGTAATGTTCAGGTCTCATTGCTAACTGGATATGAGGATTAAATTGCTATTTCATTTCTTCAAATGAGCTGCAAAAACTGTACTCCATTCCACGTTATTCCATTGCAGCTGCAGGATCCTGTGGGATACGAGCACTCCTGGTTTTGGATCACTGACTCATAGTACTGAGTTACAGTTTAACTGTTAGTTCAAGTTGGCACTGTGCTCTGCCAGTTAGTGGGTGTTGAATGTGATGGTGTAGGACCTCCTAATAAAGTTCAAGGCAAAACACAGACCAAAGCTGCCCTGCGTACTTTAGTATATTTTATCTTGATGAATTGCAAGTAATATTTCAAAGACCTTTTTCTCCTTTTTTTAAGACTTAGGGGGAAAAAAATTAAAATTTACCCCATGGTTATGACATCAGGTCACTTCTTGGGTTTAAACAAGATCCTAAAAATTTGACTGGGTGTTTGACATGTTCTCACTTTTGTGTACCTAAAAAATTTTAGCCTAAGTTATAAAAGATATTTAGTTAAATTTATTACAATAGATATTCTTGCAGGTCAGTCAAACAACTTTGTGTGTGAAGAAACTTTTTGCTTTCTTCAGAGGTGCTACTAATTAAATTAAACTGATCTCATATTACGTTGTATGAACAGACATATTTAAGTTTGTTTGAATCTAAAGTTCACCACAGAGTATAAAACAGCTAGAGGACCCTTTGAATTGCACAGTTTGTTTTTAGTGTGATGCATTGAGAAAGTAAGTTATTAACTGAGTTTTGTGTGTATTAAACCAGACAAAATGTGTGTGTTTTTGTGTTTCAGTGTGGCAGGTACAGTTATGGGAGTGTGACCGGGGCTCTGCGCAGTGTGTGTCAGACTGAAGGTCCTGCAGCTCTGTTCTCCGGCCTGATGGCTACACTCCTCAGAGATGTGCCTTTCTCTGGTATCTACGTCATGTTCTACAGCCAGGCCAAGGCCTCACTGCCTAAAGGTATGTGACCATCCAGAGGTCTTTCAGTATTAACAGCAGCATATAATTATTTAAAAAACAAAGAAACATTCTTTTATTTCAAATTCTAGAAATTAAGCAGGTTTTTGTTTTGATTGAACATATACTCTTTGACTCTCTTGAAGAAATCAGCACGTCTGCCTCCGCCCCCTTGGCTAACTTCAGCTGTGGGATCTTGGCGGGTATATTGGCCTCCCTCATCACCCAGCCTGCCGATGTGGTTAAAACACATGTCCAAGTGAATCCACAGCTTAGAACAGCGGAGGCTGTCAGATACATTTACATGGTAAATATCTCACTCCTCTTGCACTCAGACTGTCAGGCTGCAACATGTTTACTGCTCTTGCTGTTCATGATTGCCAGGGCAAAATTTGTTGCAATTTAGCAAACCCAGCTGAACAGATTGCATGCTAACTGTACCGCCATGGCAGCATGATACAATTAATGATTATATCTGATGCCTGTGCCTCTTCCTCCACCTTGTTGTCTCTCTCTCTCAGGAACACCAACTCCAAGGGTTCTTCAGAGGGGCAGTTCCACGTGCACTGAGGAGAACCATGATGGCCGCCATGGCATGGACGGTGTATGAGCAGATGATGGTTCGTGTCGGACTGAAATCCTGAAGCAGCAAGTTAATGAGAAGCTTGTAAAAGAAGAAAGAGGTTAAAGTCAAGACAGAGTGAAGACAGTAATGATTGAAAGGAGGGAACTGCTGAAAGTGCAGATGAACCTGATGTCTTTTTGCTCACAAGAGTTTCACAGACTTTTAAAAGCTTACGGTGATTTACTGCAGCAAGAGATGCCAACTAGTGAAAGGAGGAGCGTACATTTAGCGTACGTCTAGATGACTAACATTTATAGATGTGGAGAATTTGCTTTATTAAATGCTCTACGTTATGGCTGAAGTTCAGAAACATAATTTTTTTTGGCCTGTCCTTCATAACTGGAGAAAGTATTTTAAAACAATGTAGATATGTTAAAATGTTCTTTATTGCACTACAAGTTGTAAAATAAATCTTGCTGTGACCTTATGTGATCTGAAGAAGATTGCACTGATGCTAACCATCATTACTCAAGAGTGTATCGCAGATACAGCTCAAAGCTCGCTATAACCTAACAATGCTGTCATGGAACAGCTTAAAACAATGCCTTTATGATAACACAATGTGTATTTATATTGTACTATTGTTTGTAAGATAATATAAGCCTGTTGTAGTTTCATTTTGCATTATAATGTAAAGATTTTTGTTTATAATTGAAGTTTATTTTCATGCAAAAATGTTGACGATTGTTGAAGTGTTCTAACTTTTTATGGATGTTGAAGAATAATAAAACATTGTAATATATATTTAAGGTGAACATAACTCAGTTTTTCAGTGTCGGTGATTCAAAAGAAAGAGACAGTCTCACTTTAGTGCCTGAGGTTTGGCTGACCTCATAAAAGCTGTAGTGCAGATACAGAAACTGGGTCTTATGATTTACTAAAAACCTGGTCCAACAGTGATAGGGGATTCAATGACAACACTGACTCAATACAAAACACAGTTTCATCTGTGTCCTAATTGTGTGCAGAACCAGAATCAAGCATTACCATGCATCATTTTTATATTCCTGGTTATCTTTATTAATTCATCAGATAGCAGTGGTGGAACTAAGTCAAATCTCTAAGTCAAACCAGAATTGATCACCACTTTCTTTTTTCCCCCTTAGAAATAAAAGCGCTCTCCTAGTAAGTGAAACTGAAGTACCTTAAGTGCATGACCTGTAGCACTTTGTCACTGTTCTCTCTTTAATCAGGAGATAAAACAACAGCTGACTCTGCCAGTATGAAAGTTTAGTGGTTCAGCTGTGGTGTAAAAACTATTGCAGCCACCTTCAGATAATTAGACAGACATAATGTTCAGCATATTGCGAGGCACTGGCAGAACATAGAGGCCAAAGACTTATCGAAGCACTGCAAGAGATAAGCAGCTGGGGGGGTGTGGTGACATAACAACAAATGGGGAATAAGGACAGGGTGTCGGACTGTCAGGCTGAAGTGAGACAATCTTTTTTGAGCAAGCTCTCAAATTTATCTATTTAATTATGGATGAAAGTTCAGCTTCTAGAGAAAATATGCTAAGAATACTTTATAAAGACTTTTAAATTTTATTAGATTTTCTCCAAATGTCCATTTTTTTTCTCCAGTTTTTCAGAAACTTAAACTTCTGTATTATGAGAATATTGGAAAGTCTTGAGTCAATGGTCTTTGTCTTTTCTCCTCAGTTTTCCTCTCATCTGTTCCACATTTCAACAAGTTGTGTCACCTTTATAAACTTGTAAATTCACTAATTTAAAAAGACATAGTGTGTGACTTCGGATTAACCTTATGGACCATAGTTTGAAAGGCTTTATTATGAAAGTAGTGAGTCAGATATCGGGGTTTGCAAAATTGTAAAACATGGTTGTGCATCTTGTTGACAACCTGGATTTCCCCAGAGGGCAACTTGTAAACATGTTGTTCCCCAAAGTGACACATCACCCCATTCCTCTTAAGCCTTATTTGTAAGATCCATCTGCTTTTATGTCCTTGACATTCATCCGGAGCTAAAGATTGGAATTAACATCATCACCAATCAACCTACTTATCTGTCTTTCTCTCCCACTACAACCCTCAGTTTTTAGTTGTCTACGGTGTCTTTTCGGGATTACAGTATAAATTACGACTTTCTGAACATATGACATTTTATTGAAATTATTTCTCAACGTGCTGTGTCACTGTGTACAGATCATGCCCCCATTGCCTGGAACTCTTTATCTCTAGCAAATACTGTTACAAAACAGGTCAGTCTTTTACCTAGAAGTCAGCGTCTCAGCATTGTCTTAATATGGTCTTTCCATCCCCATTGTCTTAATATGGGATACTCATCCGACCCGTGATCCTACCTGCGGTTCACTCCGCGCCTGTCATTGCAGCACATGGTATAAAACGCCACCTGGTGGCGTGCTTGCAAAGCTTCATCAACCCGCTCACAATAACCAACCAATCAGACGCTAGAGGTATTGGTATTTATACTGCGTCATTTCCTCCCAGCGTCCTCTTTTTCACCGTGTGGTCAGACTTCCATACGGCGTTGTCTCGTGGTGAGTTTTTAATGGCTGTATTTTGGTAAATAATCATTTAAAATCGTAAAGTAGACAAAGTACTGGTAGGATGAACATTTAGCATTCTGCAGAAAATCATAAACTCCGTCTATCAAGTCTGCAGCATTATAATTTAACTCAACACAGATCATGCTAACATTAGAGCTAACCTACTAGCTTCCGACACGCGTTCATCTCCAAGCACTTCCCCCCGCTCCATAGTCTGTATTGTAGTTACACTTGACAGTTCCGGAAGGAATTAAATTACAATTATTTTGTATCTTTAATGTCAGATAAATTCAAGTAGACACACGTTTGGCCTGCAGTGTGATTCTTACGCTGCTGAAGGCCGCCTTTAACCCGGATGCTTATAGTTCGTGGCTCATAGCACTATGTAGTGTCCAATTGTCAAGATGCTAATGCCTCGGCAGCTTTAAATTTTGTAGTTAATAATGAAGCATTTTTTTTCCAAAAAATCACTAAGTCACGTTATTTCCCTAATATAATGTTCTTTCAGTACAATCCGCGTGCGTCAAGTGAGCCTCCATGAAGACACGTTGTAGTTGTAATTGATGATTTTTTTCATCTTTTCCCAGCTCTCCCGACTCACTCATAACACAGGGAAAGTGGTCACGATGTCCGGAGGTCTTGATGTCCTTCAAATGAAGGAGGAGGATGTGCTGAAGTTCCTTGCAGCAAGTACCCACCTGGGAGGCACCAACTTGGACTTCCAGATGGAACAGTATGTGTACAAGAGAAAAAGCGACGGTGAGTGGTGGAAGATGGCACAGCAGTGATATTTTGTGATGTAGGAAACAGAGCAGAAAAAAAATCCAGATGGCTATTCTCTTATGTGATACTTATAGTAGTTTATAAATGATTATGAAGATAATTTTTTTTCCTCATGCCTTTGTGTGTCTGCATCACTCACCAGGTGTGTACATCATTAACCTGAAGAAGACCTGGGAGAAGCTGCTGCTGGCTGCCAGGGCCATTGTTGCCATTGAAAACCCAGCTGACGTTTGTGTCATCTCCTCTAGGAACACTGGGCAGGTAAAGTAAAAACCTGACACTTCTATTGTCCTGTAGTGACGGGACAACAACAATAATGTACACAGTACATAAATTATGATATGCACACTGTTAAAGCCGGGCACTGATGTCGGTGTTCAGGTGTCGGAAGTGTGCAAGAGTGAATTGGCTGGGTTTTCGCTAACACCATTAGGACTGCTGTCCGATGACTGGGGTTTGGTATCCCCTTAGCCACAGTTAAAATTGTATTGAATTTGTTAAAATTTGTTTAAAAAATTTGTTAAAATTAAATAAATGTTCTAACATAACAGCTCTTAAAAATGTCCTCGTCTTTCCAATCACCTTTAGAGAGCAGTGCTGAAGTTTGCCTCTGCCACTGGTGCCACTACCTTCCACGGTCGGTTCACCCCTGGTACATTCACCAATCAGATCCAGGCAGCTTTCAGGGAGCCCCGCCTCCTGATTGTGACCGATCCTCGTGCTGACCATCAGCCACTGACTGAGGCTTCCTACGTCAACATCCCCACCATTGCCCTGTGCAACACTGACTCCCCACTGAGATACGTGGACATTGCCATCCCCTGTAACAACAAGGTGAGACCACCTGAATACAAGAGTCAGTTATATATTGACTCATTCTGGCAATAAAATATCAATTTGATCATAATAACTGTTTGCATCATACATTGTCAGAGCCTGGTGCTGTGCAAGGTGTATGTAGGATTTGTGCTCAAAAAAATTCTAAACATAATACATGGGGATGAGTTTAGAGGTCTCGCCACAGAGGCAAATGTTTGGTAGATCTGTCAGCCTTATGTGGATATTATGAAATATGGATAAAATTACAGTAGGTGCACAATTTACTTAGTGGTAATCCATAGCCAATCTGACTGTGTTGCAGGGTCACCACTCTGTGGGTCTGATGTGGTGGATGTTGGCCAGGGAGGTTCTTAGGATGAGAGGAACCATCTCCAGGGAGCACCCATGGGAGGTCATGCCCGATCTGTACTTCTACAGGGATCCTGAAGAGGTAAGACATGTGCACTGCACTTACAAAAGAACATTGGCTTGAGGTTTCTGTACGTTTATATGTTGGAGTTGATAACTTGCCTTGATTTTCTCACTCAAATGCACACATTTTCAATGTAGATTGAGAAGGAGGAGCAGGCTGCTGCTGAGAAGGCTGTTGGAAAGGAGGAGTTCCAGGGTGAATGGAGCGCCCCTGCAGCCGAGTTCACCCAACCTGAGGTGGCTGACTGGTCTGAGGGTGTGGCTGTGCCATCTGTGCCCATCCAGCAGTTCCCTGCAGGTATGTCTTCTTAAAACAGACAACTTTATTCCAACCTGTCCAAGCTGCAATTTGTTTGGAAGCTAATCTCTCTTTTATCTTTTTGAATCTGTTACAGCTGCTCCAGCTGTCAAAACAGGCGAGGTGTTTTCTGGTGAGTTTTTATTGAATGTCCAATAATTTGAATATTGAAATATTAATTTCTCTACTGAATGCTCAATACATTTTTCTTTTTCCCTGCAGAGGACTGGAGCACTCAGCCTGCCACAGAGGACTGGTCTACTGCCCCCACTGCCCAGA
>JAPZDY010000009.1:18244313-18263498 GCA_029783645.1 Ctenochaetus hawaiiensis | reverse complement strand
GCCCAGACATCTGACTGGGGTGGCACTACTTCCGATTGGTCTTAAATCATTAACTGTGGCAACAATAAAAGTGTTTTTTACACCTTGCCTAAGTTGTTATATTGATTTATTTGATATTTACTAAAGGTCACTGTAAGCTGTTATCTTTTTCCATCGCAATATCACATGCTGCTGAAGACTGAATGCTAGGGAAACCTGTGATATTTGAAGCAATGAATACTGTTACAACACTGCAACAAGTGAAATATGTAAATGATTGAAGATTTCAACTGTATGCCTGTACTCCATCAGCTTAAAAGAAGTGAAAGAAAGTATGCAGCTGCTAGTGGGTTGTGCTTTGCATATTTGTCACTGTAATGCAAAAGATGACACACTGGCTGACATTTTACTTAAAATACTTGGCCCCAGATGTTATATTGGCCTCAGAAATGCCAAAATGAACGTAATACATGAGCTTATGGAACACTGTAGGATAAAGGATCATTTGACCAGTTATTGATTACCACAGACACACATGAATGTGACACACTAAACACATGAAGGGCTGAAGCTACAGAAGATAAAACAAAGGAGAATTATGTGAAAATAGTTCATGTTCAGTGCATGTAGCATGTTTAGTCTTTGCAGTTGATATGCACACTGGGTTTGAAAATATTTCATCCTCAGTCAAAACATTTGATTGTAGACTGGTAAAGAAAGCGCAGAATGGAAAAAAAATATTGCCAGGTATGTTTTTTTTCTAGAAAGCAAAATTCAGTGTGTGAGGTTATAACAAAAACCTTCACCATTTAAAATTTTACTTGTTGGCTAGGTCAACAGGCCTTAGGTAACTGGGTAAGAATCAAGGGTAAATTTTACATGCAACTTGGAAGAACAATACCAGCTCAATTCGAATAATCTTATTGTTTTAATTATTACCAGTTTTCTCTTTCTTAAAAGAAAACCTAAAAAAAATGAGTCAAAATGAAGAAGGCTTGGGTGACAGAAAAAAAATCTAAATAATGTTATAAACCACTAAAGTATTTACAAGTCATAGCAGAATGTAACCTTTGTTTCAGGGTCATGAGTTAGCTTTACATTACTTTAAAGGGGCCACAAGCTGAGAGACATCAGCATTTGTTTGTGTTTTTCTGTGCTGTGAGATCACAGGATCAACGCAGTTAATTTTTGTTGTCATGATATCGCTGAAAACTTTGTCTCAATAAAACACTACACTTTTAACAGAAAATATCGTTTCCATGTGTTTATTCCTAAGTTGTTTGTAGTGTTTTATTTTGATTGAAACCACACATGTACCAGAAATACTGGCTGGGACAATCTTCAACTTCACCACACAGGGAACTGAGCAGATGAGGAGGAACAGGTAGATTACAAATAAATAAACAGAAATAAATCAATCAATAAATAAGTCAAACATGACAATCAGGGTTAGAGGATTCTCAGAGGATTAACACTAATAACTGAAAATGCTATCCAAAATAATTGAAAAATAATAATAAGCCGAATGAGAAGTGCAAATTCCCTGTTTTAATAAGTAATCTAAACTTACTACTTTTATTGTAATAAGTGAAATTTGTATTTCATACACTTAAGTGTGATCAAAATACTGGTTATATATACTGTGCATCTGCACGCAAAGTGGATACATTCATGTCAAGTTATCTTGAGGATTTATTACTAATGTGACCTTTTTTCACTCATAAGTTTGAGTTGCACCCCTTCCGCTTTGGGGAGGTCGGGGATTGAAGTCCCCTTCGTGTAACCAGCCATCACAGACAACCCATCCAAAACACTTTGAATTCCTCCTTGTAGTAAACAGTAGTGAGGCGTTCAGGGGTCCGGACATCCCGCCTGTTCAGAACAATCATCTCCTGCACGTTCGCGCTAGTCTGTCAGGTGGGCGTGTTGCAGCTCTGTCATTGGACAAACGCCGTTCCCTTTCCTCCCCGGCTTCCGCTTTCTTTTCATACGCACGCCCAGCCACTGAATAATGATAATAATGATCAAGATGGCTACTACAGAATCCTCCTTGCGGTAGCTAACCACCAATTTCATGGAAGCACTCAAAACTGCGATTTCCCTCTGTTTAAGTCCCTCGTAGGTGACGGGGTCGGTGCCAAGGTTGTTTCTTTATGGATTAATACGGGCTGAGAGGAGATAAAAGTAATTGTGTTGCCTGCAGCACTCATACTGAGGAAGCTAGCTAGCAGAGCAACTAGAGCTAGCTAGCTGTACTTGACGACCATCTCCAGGTTTAGCTTTCCACTCGGCGGCGGCTCAGAGGAGTGCGGCGCTTCCCGTTTTGCGTGCCCGGTCGTCGGACGGAGAGGGTCAAATGGCAGAGCCGAGGAAAGTGCCGTTCGTCACACTCTCGTCCTTTAACACCTCACCGCCGACCCCGGAGTCTAACAAGAAACGCCGCCGCGAAGATGAGGCCGTCGACATCACTTTTGGGAAAGATGGTGGTGGAAGTGCGGTCGGGTCAGGAGGTGGCGGAGGTCTGTTTGGTAACGCGAAAGGAGGCGATGCCGAGACCGAGGAGGCAAAACCTACCGTCCGCCTCAACCTCCCGCTGACCGAGCCAAATGAACGAGCGTCCGCGGAGTTCAACTACAGCGAGCTGCTCCACTCAACTCTCACTCAGGTTAGTAGAGAGCAGAGACACACGGCGGGCACCATGGTGTGCACAGGAGGGGCCTAACGTGGCATCACCTCAGGAGGGCTGCACTGTTTGGGTTGTGGGGCTGAGATGTCACTCTTTGACTTGTTTTTATTTATGTAAAAGTGTGTGTCAGTTGTGCTCATGTTGTTTTAACATGCATGTAATCAAAAGAAACTTTTCTCATGCTAAGTAATTATTTGTTATGAGCCTTGGTTAAAATTTGGTCAGCTAAACTAAGAAAGAAAATGAATCGATGTTCAAGAAAAAATGCATGTTAAAGTAGTAGTGCACTGATCTTGGTATTACATTTCCATAAAATTGGGAAGTTGCAGAATAGAAAAAATGGTAAGTAGGGTGAAGAGAGATTTGATTTTTATTCTCTTTAATGAGTGATGTAGCAGAAATGTTGGGTTCTCCTTTTCTCTTGGACTCTACTCTGTCTGGTTATAGCGATGTGTTCATGTCACATCGGATGGATTGTAGAGATGAGAAGTATTTCTAATGTTTACATCTCGCAAGTGCTCACATCACAACTCCAAAGTTGCTTGTCATCAAAGTTGGTCAGCTAAGGTTTATAAGGACTATGCATTAAAAGTAGAAGACTATATTTTTAAAATTCACTTTATCTTACATGATGTGTTCCTATTTGCAGAGTTTTTGGGTTCTTTTGACTTTTGTATCATAAACTGTAGAGTTGGCTGTATCAGACTTCTTAGAGTCAAGGATTTTACAGTTGAATATACAATTTTGATTTTAACTCAATTCACACATCAGAATATCTTAATTACACACAGAACATTTACAGCTGTTGTCACAGGCTTAGCAGTACTTACAGTGACACCGATCTTCAAATGTAAATTTACTGAAGCTCCTCTGAGAAGGGAGTATATGAAGAAAAAATCAAAAGCTCATCACTCTTATTTTATTCCTTTGCCAATTTATTTTTCTGCAGGTAAAGCTTGCAGGTTCAACAGCCCCTAAAGGGCTTGCTCCGCCCCTGGACCCCAGCGACCCCTTTGCAGATGAAGACAGGGAGAGGCGGGAAGTAGAAGAGCTGGCCAGGAAATTTGAGAACAAATATGTGAGTATTACAGTCCCAGTATGATATATGAATGTATTATTACAGCTGTGTGGGTGTCTGATGAATGTCTTATTAATGTTTGTGTCTGTGTTTTTTTTGTGTTTCCCCTCTGTTTGCAGGGTGGTGGCCCAAAGAAGAAGAAAAAGGACAGGATGCAGGATCTCATTGACATTGGCTACGGCTACGATGAGACGGACCCTTTCATAGACAATTCAGAGGCTGTGAGTTCCCTTTTACTTACTGCGTTACTCACATAACACAAAGCCACTCACATTTCTTAATAATAAAAATAGAAAAAAATCACCTAAAATCTCCTCAAGTTTTCCTTAAATCTAAGATGATGATGATAAAGTTTTCTCTCTTGAGATGAAAATATTGTTGACTCAGATCAAGAACAGCTTTTCCCACATGCTCTTCATCTTATCATCACTGCCTTGTATTTCTTTCTGACATAAAGTCAAGAGCATCAATCCTTTCTTCTAAGTGCGAAAACAGCTCACTGCAGAGATTAGTATAAAGTGCATGTAGTTAAAAATGATGTGGAATAAATTTGGGACACTACAATGTAATTTTTGTCGTTTTTCTAAGCACTAGTTAAATGTTGAACAGTAATTATACTTCTCTCTGGGCCTCAGTATGACGAGCTGGTACCGGCCTCTCTCACCACAAAGCATGGAGGCTTCTACATCAACACAGGCACTCTGCAGTTCAGAGCAGCGTCTGACTCTGAGGGAGAAAATGCAGGAGCTGAGGATAATCACTTTAAGGTAGGCTCTTGTATGAACACACAGTAAAGAATACATACAGGAAGACTGTGCTCATCAAAAAGTCAAACATGTTTACGATTGTTTTGTTACTGTATTGATCCCCACTGCTGTTTCACCGTATTAAGAAAAACAAATATTTTGTAACTGTGTGTAGAAGATGAAAGATGGAGAGGAACGGGTGATTAAAAAACGACGGAAAAAGCAAGATGGTGGAATTCTGGAAGAGAAGAAGCCTAAAAAGAATAAACTACCAAAGCCTGGGTGAGTGTTTTTTCCCATCAGCACTCTGACCTTCCCAGAAACTAAACCACTTCAGATTGAATCCTGGATTCAGTACATGTTCTTTGTACTTGTACAGAGTTTCAGCCCTGAATGTTCATCGGCCAGAAAAGAAGAAGAGAAAGAAGCTGATGAAGGACTCTCTGCACCTGGCCAACATGCTGCGTCGCTTCACCCGGGAGAAAGAGGAGATGCGCAAGAAGAACCTGGCTACAGCCGGTCTGCCACGGCCCAACACCAAAGTGCCAAATGCCAACAGTGCACTCCTCAACACCCACTCCAAGGCTGCTGGCAGCAACGACTGCAACATGGCCGACCTGACCGCCGACCCGGCTGTCATGTCCCTGCTGGGCTCAGCCAATAACGACATACTGCAGGACATGATGGGCGACCTGGACTTTGGCATGCTGGACTCTCCTCAGCCCTCCAGTCCACTGCAGGGAGAGAACGGCTCATTCGGGATGGCGGCTAAAGTGGGCGGTAGCAGGGTGTCGCAGGGTAATGTGATGACCCCTCCTCCTCTGCCCAGCGGACTCCCAGGCCCACTCACAAAGCGCATTGAAGACCTGAGAGCGGTATGAACTTCAGTGTTCCACTGGATCACATATAAAACATCAGAGCTGTAACTAAGAATTCTTTTCATCATTGATTAATGAGGCTGCAAAGACATAAATAACCCAAATGTTTTCTCACTGTCTAAATTAACATATTAAACTGCTTGTTCAATCTGTTGAACAGTTCATAACCTTAAGATATTCAGTTTTTAATTTTGTGCACCTCAGACAAGCAGAAAAACACATTTGTAACACTGGACTTGTTAAAAAACAGGTTAAAAAATAACAAAAAGATTAATCTGTCATCCAAATAGTGACAGATTGATTTTCTTTTGCCTGACATTTCAAGTCATTGACAAATAGTTACATTTTGTTGTGTAAATTTCAATCTGAATTGGTCTGTTGGAATATTCATGACTCAAGTCAGGCTCTTGTTTTTATGTGACTGCTGTAAAAAACCAGTCTGACTGTATTTAAAGATTTCACCGTCCTCCCCCCATTTTTGATAACTGTGTTTGTCGAGTCTGTGAGACATTCTTTCAAAAATGTAAACAGGATTAACAGAGACGTTGCTCAAGTCTGACGCTCGTTTGTTTGCAGGCGTCCCGTCTGTTCGATGAAGAAGGCAGGAAGAAATTCTTCACATTGGACATGAACAACATCCTGCTGGAGTGAGTGCCATTCACGTTTACATTTTTGCACACTGATATAAAAGCAAAAACTATATGAAACGATGTAAATCTCCTGCGTCTGCCTCTGTGTGTGTTTCTGTGTGTGGCAGTATTGAGCTGCAGGTTCAGGAGCAGCCTGCTGAGGTGCGTTCAGCCGTCTACTCTCACCTGGAGGCCTTCGTGCCCTGCAATAAAGAAGCTCTGCTCAAACGCCTCAAGAAGCTCAGCCTCAACATTCAGGTGTGTGGGAGGGAAATTATCCTAAGACACAAGGATGAACTTGTGAAGCGCGACCACAGTGCAAGGAAGACTGTAATCTGCTTCTTAGATATCCATTTTGGATGATGTGCTTTGAAAACAGTCTTCTGCTAAATTATATGGCTTTTCACTGGGACCCATAGTAACAGATTAATTATCACTTTGTTTTCTAAGATTGAACAGACAACAAGGCCTGGAGACTAATGTTGCTGAGTATTTCACAGGACATAAGCAGCAGTGAGAGCCTGTGAGCTGGAGATGCATCTCAATGTAAATTTGTGAAAGCTAGGTCATTGTTTTCGTGTCTGCTGTGTCTATTTTTAGCTTATGAGTGCGCCGCCCAGCATATGCATGTGTGAGTTCTGACTGTGTTCGTTGCCTTCACCCAGGATGACCGCCTTCGAACGCCCCTGCTGAAGCTGAAACTGGCAGTGTGCAGTGTGATGCCGGAGCAGATTGCTCGATACAACATGGACTGTATCGCCAAAGTGGCAAAGTAAGAAGACTGGCCTGTTTCAGAGAGCCGGTTTGTAACAAACTCTGACTCAAACGGAGTCTGAGATGGAAAACTCAGAGCTTTTGGCTCCATAACAGCTAATAGGAAATATTTAATTTAACTCCAAGTTGTTGGTTCTGAGTAAACTGTGTGTGTGTTTTGGACGAAAAATGTAATCATCAGTGGATGTCTGGTGCTATGAATTACCATGGCAACGGGTAAATTAAGAGCAGAGCCTTCATTTTAATCCAAAGCTAGCAATTTAAATGCATGCCACTGTGGCCACAGAGGATCAAAATAGGAAGAAGAGATAAGACACAAAAAACAGATAAGACTTAGATACCTCATGGACCTGTGATTGTAAAGTCATAATCCAAACCGGTAATAAGGATTTTGGTGAATTGCAGGTAAAAAGGTGTCAAAGTTCAAAGTTTGAAAGTGACTGTAAATGTTTAGACAAGTGTTTGATGTGCATTTAAAAATGTGTCCACAGGTGTAAACTTCTGCAAATGAATGCTCTGATACAAATGAGGAAATGAAACATTGTGTCTGAAAGCCCCTTAAGCCTGAGCAGGAGGAGTCAGAGACAAAGTCAGCTTGTTCAAGAAAACATGTTAGCAGGGTTTTGATTGTCACTGAAAATCTGGATTTCCCCTCATCTCAGGCTTAACAAACTCCAGGTTTTCACTAAAGGCCCCACGCCTTGAGACAGCTGTGGCTCCTATTTTGAATTGCAGATAATCACAGATAATCACACTCACTGTGTGTGTTGTTCCTCTCTGCATAATATCTGAAGGTGCTTTCATGTTAAGTGATTAATTCTCTGTTGACAGGCAGCAGTCTGAGGAGGGAGAGAAGAACGGGTCAGAGGATGATGATGAGGAGAAGCCAGGGAAGAGGGTGATGGGCCCCCGGAAGAAGTTTATCTGGGATGACAAACTCAGGTCAGTTTCACAGAGGAAAAGGGCGACATTTCCTTCGCAAGTGGCAGTAAATGTCCAGACGTTTGGTGTTGGAGAGCTTACTGTAGTTTTTTTTGCACGCTTGCCAGGTCGCTGCTGTGTAACCTGGTGCGGGTGAAGCTGAGCTGCTATGAGCTGGAGGGCAAGAACTCGCTGTCTCTAGAAGACTACCTCAAAGCCTTCATGGAGACTGAAGTGAAACCTCTGTGGCCTAAAGGCTGGATGCAGGCCAGGTGTGTATCTGTTCACTGTTACTACCTGCTGGATTTTACAGTTACAGCCATGACTTAAACCAGCAGGACTGCAGCCAACCTGGAGTTTACTCGCTTACTGATTATTTATTCCACCCTTCACGAGTATCTGATGTTTGATGCATCTGACATGTTTATATCTGTTGACAGGATGCTGTTCAAGGAGAGCATCATGGCTCACGGTCACCTCACAGGCTACACGTGAGTCATGTGCCTTATTCACTGGTTTCTTCATTGCAAACTCTGACTTGTCCAACTTGTTCTCACTCATGTTCTTTGTTTTTTTTTTTTAAACTTCAGAGCAAAGAAAAAGATGGTCCCTGCTCCCAAGGCCAAGCCAAAGGTTAGACACTTAAAGATCAACTTGAAATGCTTTATTTTTTGATAAATGATTGTTTCTTATTAAATGACCGCCCTTTGCTTTGAATCTACATATGTGAACTCAGTGTCAGAATGAAATCAAGATAGAGAAAATAATTAGGGCATCTTAAGTTTAAAATGTAAAAATGTGCATGTGAGTAATATTACTAGATAAAACAGTCTGACCCTGTACTGTGATATGACAACAAAAGATGTCATGAAGTTATGCTGTGGT
Organism: Ctenochaetus hawaiiensis; assembly: GCA_029783645.1. NCBI lineage: Eukaryota > Metazoa > Chordata > Actinopteri > Acanthuriformes > Acanthuridae > Ctenochaetus > Ctenochaetus hawaiiensis. The sequence goes on along the minus strand of JAPZDY010000009.1, from coordinate 18,254,922 downwards.
GTGTGTAAATGCTATTTTTGTGTGATGTGTGCTCCAGGAGGTCGTGTGGACTCAGAGGTCCACACCCTCCCCTGCAGCCCAGGTTACCAAGCGACCACCTCAGTCACCATCTGAGCCCATATGTCTGGATTCCCTTGACGAGGATCTGGCGACTCCCTCCCTGGACTCCATCTCCCAGGCGCTGGCCATCCTTGGCAATACAGCCAAGGGCCTGGCCCACGGGGACAGCCCCCCGTCCCCGGATGGACCCAAGGCCGCCACCAACCCCTCTCCCCTCCATGCCTCGCCTGTCATCCAGCAGCAGAAAAAGAACTCTGTCAGCACTCCCAGCTCCAATGCACCTCACTACATCTCTACCTCTTCGTCTTCCTCCTCCTCTCTGTCTCGGCCTCCCCCGGTCACGTCCTCCCCTCTGCCCTCGGTGAGGGTGGATGGTATAGGGGTGATTAAAGGCACGGTGCAGGCACACAGACACTCAGTGCTGAACACTCAGAGACCTTTGGGTGTGGGTGTGGCTAAAACCAACATGCCTGCCTCAGCTTCTCCACCTAAACCACGTCCACCACCCACTGCATCTCCTCTCGTTCCCCCAGGATCAAAGATGGGGGTCTCAACCCCCTCCTCTGGCCTCCTTAAAGGCAGCAATAATAATAATAAAGCCAACAGCGGCGACACTCTCATCATCACATCGCCCCAGTCTCGGCCACACACCCTAACATCCTCCTCACACATGACCCCTAAAGCCTTCCAGGCGCCTCGTCTTCCTCAGACCCCACAGAGTAAAACCTCCCCCTCCCCCTCCCTCTCTCAGACGCTCCCTGGAGTTCAGCCCCAGCCCCGTCCTCAGTCAAACTTCATCACCCCTATGCACGCGACTCTCACCAAGTCCACCCACAGCAGCATCCCGCCCATCGTCAAACTCACCCCCCGCACCCCCAGCCCTGCTGTGACCACTACCACCTCAGCCTCCCCTTCCATCACTCAAACCCCCAGGTCTCAGGCAGCCCCCACCATACACCAGTACTCTCCCAAAAGCCCTGCAGGGTTCCGCCCGCCGTTCTCAGGTGCCCAAGGAGGAGCAACCAAGCCGGGGCAAGGCAGCTACACTCCTCCAGGCAGCCAGAAGACCCCCACCAACAACAGCAACAACAACAGCACCACCAACACCAGCCTTATTAACACCATATCCATAAGCAAGCATTCAGGATCCAGTGCCTCCCCCACAACAGCCTCTGCCAACCCAGGCCAGCGTCAGAGGCCCGGGGGTGGGACGCCTCAGGGGGCCAAGCCAGTCGCATCTGTCCCATCGTCATCCGTCTCTTCTCAGTTGCCACAGGTTTGTACTTCCAGCACGTCCAGACTTACAGCCTGAACATCTGCTTCCTTTGTCCAAATGCATCATTGTGCAGCACAATTACATGAACTGTGGTTATTTGATTGATCACAAAAAAATCAGTTGGAAAGGGAGACATGTTTACTGTCCACACAGACCACAGAGTAATATCTACAGTAAAGAGCAGATCAGAGCACATCTCCGTCATCACCAAACAAATAGTTAACACACATTAAGCAGGATTAAAATACTCATTCCACCCAAATCTGTAATATTTTTCATATGTCTTGAGTGGTGTAGCCACATGGGTTTATCTGCTGTAGTTTTAAGATGTTTATTCATAAAACGTCTGTTAGCACCATGCAGTAGTTGTGAACAGTTTATTGTTCATGATGCTTGAAACACTGGATAATAAAACTTTATAAAATCTTCAGCAACGTGGATATACAAAAACTCCTCTGGGTTTTAAGAATCCACCAAAACATCCTACCTGACTGCGAATGAAGCTTTCATGAAGCAGTTTGTGATGAAGGAAAGAAAAATTGCAGGAAGTCTGTGTCTCCAAGTAACAGGGACATAACTTCCAGAAAGAGGCGTTATTGTTGAAAACGTGAAATGTCACTTTTTAATCTTTAGGGCGCCTCGAACTTTTACTCACCTCTTAGTGTGTTTGAAACCATCAGCAAACACAGTCCAAACTACCTGCATGATGACTAAGCACCAAGGCCAAGTTGCAGTGGTACAACTGGAATTTACATTTATTCATGTACTTAAGAACAGTGTAAAGCTACTTCTCCTTTACTTGAATATTACTCCTTAATGATACTTTATATATACATTCTGTAGTGTTTTCCCCACTGTATTGACTAAACTCTCAGTTGTAGTTACATTGATATTTTGTGTTTTATTCAGTTAGTTGAGAGTATGACCTGTTATCATCAGATAGTGAAAGAAATCATCAGTTGCAGCTCTTTGTCATTACAGATGAAACATCACAGAAGTTGCTGTAAAATATTAAATCCTAATTAAGTTACTTCTATAATGCTGCTTCTGTTGATGAATTACTCGAATGAGTATATAATATGTGGTGTTATTCTGATAGAACCGGTTCTCTCCTACATGATGATTCAGTGTTTTTTGATTCTTCTGCATCAGTTTGGTTTTTAATGAGGGACTTTTACATGAAGTTGTAGTTGGGCAAAGTTTAATAGAGTGAAGCTTTGCTGAGAACTCGTTTTACCTGTCCTGAGTGGGAAAATACTTTATGGGATGTGGGTGGAAGGATCCATGCAGTGATGTGTTCGGATAGAAAAATGTTGAGAATAAGACACTGCAGCAGTCTTGTCAGCATTTCGAGTTTGCAGTTTGCATTGAGCTTGTAAGGTTATTAACGTCCTGTTTCTGCTCAGGTCTCCACGGCAGGTAGCAGCGGCCTGCTTGCCTCGGCCCCTTCTCTTCCTCTGGGGTTCGGGATGCTCGGGGGCCTGGTGCCCGTGTCACTGCCCTTCCAGTTCCCCCCGCTGTTAAACCTGCCTCCACTGGGTGCAGCAAACTCCAGTGCGGCAGCCAGTGGCTCTGCAGCCAGTAGCAATGCACCGTTCTCCACCCTGACCCAGAGTGAGTGACACACCCAAGGCAGAAACATGGATTCTCTGTACCCATGAATTGTCAAATTACGCAACACACACACACACAGTAACAAGTGGTGGCAGGTGCTAAATATTATGCAAAAATGCTTTTGGATTTATTGAGATGTTTTAACACTTCAGTGTGCAGGTCGCTCTGCTGCTGTCTGTTCCTGTATAGGCCTTGTTTTGTGTTGTATGTTACAGCATCATGTGTTTTATCACAACATTGTGTGTCAGATTGTGATTTTTCTCCTGTTTGACATTACTCCATTTTGTTTGCTTCATTTCCCCAAATGTCTCCTCTTCTATTGTTTTTTTTCTCTGCATTTCTATAAAAAATTATACCAATCCTGTGTTGTTTCCTTTCCCCACCTGTCACTCATACTTTTATGTTTAATCCCTCCTCTGTTTGGCTGTCATTACTTGCCCCACTGTGCCTTCTTCTTCTTCTTCCTCCTTCACTTTTCTCCCCCTCCTTTCCTCCTCATTCTCTCGGTATCTGTCCCTCCCTCATCTCCCCCCCTTTCCCTCATCGCTCCCCTGTCCTGTCTCCTCAGATCTGTATAAGAGTCTCCAGTCAGGGTCTCAGGTTGCTCTGCCTCCTCACTTGCAGCTCGCTTTCTCAGGTAAAATCTGACCCCCCCCTCCTCCTCCACATTCGAAGCCTGCCCCATTTACTCCCTCTCCTGCCCCTTCTTTTCTCTTTTCAAGTGTCTGGTGTGCTTTGTCTCTGGGGTTGTCCTTTTCTGTCTGGTCCCGTTCTGTTTTCTGCTTGTCTGCTGGTGACCGCATGCCTTTATATATGTAGTCATTTTTAGCTGTTGTGTGATCTCTGTAGTTTGTGCTTCTGATGTCAATCAATACTTTTCACTGACATTTCAAGAACTTTATTATTCCTGTCCAGATGTCAGTCAAAGCCAGGGAGGAGACGCAAAGAGGAAGACTCTATGATACATCTGGATTTCATCAGCAAGCAGATGCTGTCTAATGAAGAATAATCAGGATGGACGCGAACGTGACAGATGGACAGACCACTTTTAAGAGGGGTCTGAGATTCGGACGTGGTTACACTTAGTAACTTGATCTGAGAAGATCGGCTCAACTTTTCATGAAAACCACAATTAAATATAACTTTTTAAACAATTTGATAACTTTTAATTACTATTCTTCACAGAATTGATAAATGAAATGACAAATACAGTTTGTCAATGTTTACAAGATAGACCTATATCACTGTGGACAGGGAGAAGGAATGAATGGGAGTCTTGGGTGAAATGTGTATATGTGCGTGCGAGTGCGTGCTTGAGTGAGTTTGTTTGGGAGGACTGAAAGTGTGCCTTTGTGTGTCTCCCTCTCTGATGCATGGTCAGTGTGTCTATTTGGTGCTGTTTTTATCATAATGTAATTATCACTGATACCTGTAAGAAATGTAAACTTCAAATTGAATGAGCTTTTTTTTTCAATGAGAGCTGTACACTTTTTCATTGTAATTGAATTCTTGAATGAATTTGTTTCTGTATAGATCTCAAACCTACTTTTAATTAAAATCTTTCCCTTTACAATAGAGTAATTTGATGTAGGTTTAAAATATTTAAAACCATGTTATTATGAACAACACAAGTATTTAAGGGATGTTTTGTTTTTGGAAGTAGAGTTGCAGGAAGTGGCAGACAGGAACACCTGCATGGAGGCAGAGCAGGCTGTCGTTGCAGATGGATACAACAGCAAATATGTATTTTATTCACCTTGCAGGCAACTTTCTCAAAATAATCCATATCAGGTTAAGTGCACACTGTATTTTAAGTATTTTCACAGCTTTACAGACATCCCAATGAGTAATTATGACCCCAGTGTTGTATTGCTGTTCACTATGAGGACAAAAGGGACACTTTATAAATCACAGCATAGAGAACTGGTGACGAGTAAACCAACAGAGAAACTACAACATTTCTTAATTGTTTGTCTGGTAAATTAATTTATTTGCAGATATTTAGCACTATTTAACTAATTTTTGGTTATGAAAGTGCTTTGCAACAAGTGTCAGGCTTATTAAGCAATGGCCTAAGCCAACACGTAACATTATTTACGTTTAGTAGCAGTACGCTGCTCTGCCTCTGAGTTGATACTATGCTTCTCCAACCCAGAGTTGTGCTGACTGCCATCTACTGCAGCTAGATCCCTGACAACTGAAAAGTGTCTCACACAGTTCCACTTCAAAAAACATATCTCTTTATGGTGGTGTCTGAAAGAGAATCAAACAAAACTGAGGCACAGCACAACATGTTAATGGGCAGTGTAGATTTAATTGACACCTTAATTTGGCTATGAAATAAAATACAAATGTTAATGAACCCCAGCTAAATCCAGACATAAATGAAAAAGAACAATTAGGAAGGTTTTTGAACACCTCGACACCAGATCAAATTACCAGAGTCCAACAAATAACAAGCAAGACAAAAAAATACAAAAAGGTCAAAGGTCTGTCAATCTAAGCAGTTTGTGAAAGACTGTGTATGAAGGGTAACTTGAACTGGCAGTATGAGAAGGTCAGGATTGGCCGGCCCTCCTGGAGCTTCTCCCAGATGGTTCTCCCCAAAAAACACTGTTGTGTCACCTCCGCCTTTTGGGACCTACTTAACCAGAGGCCTGGTCTTATCGTCGTCACCACACTGGTGGGCTTTGTACTTTTTAACCTCAGCCATGTACTTTGACCAAGCATCGCTCCTGCCTGGCTCGACCTGCAGGAGAGTAGAAAGTTTGATGTGATTAACAGTCAAGTCAAAAGCACACAGTTAAAAAAAAAAAACCTCCTATCAAACTCCACTTACTTCTGTGTCGTTTTTCTGCTTCTTTGCAACCACGCCGGTCTTTAGGAACACACCGCCTCTGCGCTTCCCCACCTGGGTTAGGGGATAGAAGACTGAAACCGTTATAGGAGCCCTTGCAGATGGACTGCCAATGAAGGAGACTACACCAGAGCAGAAGGTCTACATTTAGTTCCTTGCCGCACCCCCAGCGAAATCATCATCAGTGAGGATCATCCCTAGTCTTGGCTTGTGTACAAGTATTAGGTTTATAAAATAATGCTAGTGCAAAAAAACACTGGTATGCCTGTAAAAAGCTAGTCATTAATCAATAGTGAAAACTGGTCATTATTTCAGGATGTATTAATTCAAGTGTCAGAGTAAGACTTTCAATCAGAGCATGGTGCATCAAGTTGGATGTGATTTGAACTGCAGCTATCTCATCTTACAACTGCCAAACCCCTTACAAAGCTCGTCACGGGAGGTGGCTTCTTTTCCACTGATGTCTGTCCTTTCTCGGTGGCTGTCGCTTCTCCACCTGTTTGCTGCGCCTCCTTTTTCCTCTTCTCCTCCTCCATCTTTTTCTTGAACATCTCCATGAAGCTGCCGTCGTTAGCAAACGCGTTTCCTCCGGGCACCGGGGCTTTGTTGGCCGTCGGTGCGGGACTGCTGGAGGGGGACGCGGGGCTGTCGCAGCTGGAGTCGCCGCTGCTGCCACCGCCGCTTGTTTGAGGTCTGCCGTGTGCCCGCTTTGAATCCATGTTTCCTGGGCGTAATGTTCATGAACATGCAAAGTCCAGCGGGTCAAACAAGTATGCGTCTGATTTCTAAAATGTGTAAATTAATTGCCGTTTGGCCTTTAATAAGCAGCACTGCAAACACGTTGGAAGACGGATTGGACCCCACCCGCAATTCAAAATATAAAAACCACTAGAGACCCACTTAACGTCAACACAGTCCGGTACAGATAAGGGCATAAATGCAAAACATGGATAAAAATGCTTTGCGGTGTTAGCCCTCTACCGGAAAACGCTACTTCTGGACAAAAACAAAAGCAGGCGCTGATTCAGCTGCTAGCGTGGCTAATACCGCGGGCTAACGCCCGCTTCAGTGAGGCCTTTGCTGTCGAACAAACTCAACTTTAACTTTCAACTCAACGGAAATAATGTAATAAAACAATAGAAGCGCACAAATGTTCAAATATAAACAGCAAAAACTAGGAAGTTCGCAGATGTTACCGACGCTTTTTGCTAACTTTCGCCATCCATCAATTGCTGTCGGCCATGTTTAATTTCTACTGATGACGTCACGTCGCGGCTGTGGCGCCCCCTGCTGTGCTGGAAGTGAAATAATTATGAAATATCCATACTGGCGTTAGTAAGACCGCTGGTGCTGTTCAACACTGGTTTTGATGAAACATTTTGACTAAGGAATCCTGTCTTGACCGCATATCAGTGCCCATATACTTATCCTTTGCCCTTCACTATAATATATTAAAATTCCTTATTAGACTTTAGGTATAGTCTACCTCATATTACCTGTTCTCCTAAACATGTATTTAATTATTTATTCCTACATTTGTTTTCAGGATTGTGGTCATTACAAGTCCTGAGTGAAACAGGATGTCTAAATAAATGTATAATATTCATTGCTGTGGCTTGCAGCTGAAAGTGAGACTGAACTATTATCAGCTTCATTTTATAGTCTAGTCAAAGGATACCTCCTCTTAAGTGTTGGACCAAATAGCTAAAAAAAAATCAAACAAAAACAAATAAGTAAAGCATTGTATTTTTGGTCAATATGCCATTTTGAAGGTACGTGTTGTTTTTTATTTTGTTTTGTGATTAACTGGTGAGTTAATCTTAGCCAGCTATTGAGTGTTTGAGAGTTTAAAAAAGTGGTGTGATAGATAAACAATGCTTTCGCCATTTCACACAACTGCTCAGGCCACTGAACAAAGGATGTGAGAAGTCTGACTAATCAGTTTGGCCTTTCGATCATGACAGAATTAAAGAGTAGCCCCAAAGAAGAACCAATGTGATAAAATCGGGGCCAGTCTTCTTTCTGCAATCCTTCTGGACATTTTTTTGTACACAGATTAGTCACTGAAGGCTGTTAAGTGGTTCTTCACTTTACTTTAAATGTACTGGCAGAAAGAACACCAGACCACCAGGTCTTATCTTAAGATCCCATTTATTTGTAGTGCAAAAGTAGAACAGACAGGACTACAAATCTTTAACTTGTCTCAGATCCCTTTGTGAAGTACAATATGCTATTACTGCAAGACCAGTAATATGTTACAAAACAAACACTGACAACCTAAAAGATAACCCCTCTAAGACATGCAAATGTGCGGCAAAGACTTAACACCATAAATAATCAACTAGAAAATAAAAAGAAACATAAGTAAAAAAAAATGTGTGTAGACGACAGCAGTATTCTGGTCTGTGTAGACAATAGCACAAACATTCACAGGGACCAAGTACAAGTCGTAAAACAGCAGTTCTGATATGGGACAGATTAAAATGATCACATCTGCTTACAAGGAAAAGGAACCAGCAGTGAAAAAAGGCAGATGTAGTGTAAATAATTGTGCGGTCTATTAAAGGCTTAACCTTTATACCCGCCTCTGACTTCCTGTCAACAGACAGAATTCCAGTGTATTGACGAATATGTATCCTTCCAGTTCACTGTAAATGAGGTCTAGCAGCGATAAACAGCCATTAGCTGAGTCATTATTTTAGTGTTTTTATCATTGTGGGCTCGGTCACACTGTGTATTGTTTTTCCAGCCTTTGAAATCAACAAAGAGGCATTTACATTGCCTATATTTACATCAGTTTGGAGTCTAAAGTGGAGAGTGCAACTAGGTCCTACCCACAACCAACACCCTGTTTCAATCTTTGGGAAGAGAAGGGAAAAAAATCATAAGTAATAGTCCAGTTCACAGGCAGCAAATTACATCATTAAGCAAATATAACACAGAAATCACATTTTCTTGACAGATGACAATGCGTTTGCACTGCGATGTCTTCTTTATGTAAAATCTATTTGTATCAAATGAGACAGAAGAGAATTGGTTAAAAAATAAATCAGCATATCTCAAAATTTAGTCTCATCTCTAGAGTGAGAATTACATTATTCTGTGAGGCACCGGACAAACCCACAATTCTAGGAAAGTGCTTTGGTGTATATTGTGGAAACAATTTCTTATTAAGGTAATCAAGCTTAGAGAAAATGATAAGTGAGTAGTAAAGCCATTCACACACCCTCATGATTTTTACATCTTTCTGACATCCTTCAAATTCAAACAAGAAAACTCCAGATCACCTCAAAACACACGGTAAAGAAGACAAAAATAAAAGCTTCGAGAAAACTCAAGACAAATGAACAAAATCAAGGAGATGTGCTAACAGCTGAATGTGATCACCTGTTTTCAGTCAACAGCCAGTGTAGCTTTAGGACTTCTTTAGCACTTCCAAATAATAATAATACAATAGTAACTGTAATACCGCTAATAACTCCTTAACTACGTCTTTGACAAACCTAGCTCACATTCCCTCCTAATATTTAACATAAAAAGATGAAAAAAAAAATTAAAAACAGACCTTATACAAACTGGACAGAATCCAAGAGGCTGCTGAGGAAATAAAAGTCACCTGAAAAGGTGAAACAGCCTCTTTTCAGGTCTACAACTTATTCTACTCCAATCATCTCTGTTTCTGTGTGAACTCTGAATCAACAGTAGAGTTGAACACATAAGTTTCTCTCTCCGCTGAGGCTCACCAGAGAAAAGAAACATTATAGTACCATTAAGAGCCAGCAGGGGGCAGTAGCAGCATGAGGAATACTCTGAGGTGCAGCAATCCAGTGAAGGCATAAAGGCAAAAAGGTACAGGGAGTTCAGATGAAGTCTACTGTAGATCGCCTCATCTTCTCCCTTTCAGAACACATTTTCTGCTGCCGGGACGTTTTATCTTGGGTGGTGTCGCATCAGGCCTCTCCTGGCGTTGGTGGACTGCCTCTGCTGGGCGAGGAAGGACATGGCCTGGTTGGAGGGTCCCATCCGCTCGCCAGAAACCTTCTGATGCAACGCCATTCCCTGAGTGAGTGAGTGAGTGAGTGAGTGAGTTGAGTGAGAGAGAGAGAGAGAGAGAGAGAGAGGAGTGAGGAATCAGGTGCTGCTGTACAAACAACCACTTTGGGCAGTAAGACTTGCACGTCATGCAAGTTGTCTCAAAAATCCTTGTTTGGCGTCAAAAGTCCTTGTTTGTTTTCAACAACAGGATCACAGATTGGCTAAGATGAGGTTTTTCTTCATTGAAACCATGATTTCTGCATTTCTTGACTCACCATGTTGTACCAAGCAGAAATGATGAGTTTCTCCTCCTGGTCATGTCTGGCTCTGCTCTTCTCATAGTCATGCTGCACAACAGGAGCAGATCATTGTGCATTAGTGAGATTTAAACAGCTACAGTGACCTCAGATGTCTTGTTTTGTGAGAGCTTCATACCTCCAGGTGCTGGATTCTTCTCTCCTTCTCTGTCAGCTGGTTCTTCAGTGCCTGAATGTCAGGAGTAGAAGTCACTGGCTGCTTGGGATCCAGGGTTTTGATCACCTGCACACAAGAGGGGCATTTCATGAGAGTATGACGTTGATTTGTACTATTATGTATTATTATGTACAAAATCTTTTTTGTGTCTACACTAAGTTTTGGTTTCATTTAGGGACACACTGCACCTGACCTCCGTTTATTTGTGTTTGAGTTTCTCTCTCTCTCTCTCTCTCACACACACACACACACACACACACACACACACACACACACACACACACACACACACA
>JAPZDY010000009.1:18230331-18240939 GCA_029783645.1 Ctenochaetus hawaiiensis | reverse complement strand
CAAGAGGGAACCACATTTTAATTTCATTATACAACTTGTTGTATAATGACAAATAAACTTCCTTGTATCCTTGTATATATATATGCAAGAAGTTCATTAATGGGCAACCACCAACACACTCTGCTTCAAAACTAGGAATAGTGCTCCTTTAACACGCTCCTACACAGAAGTAAACCTTTAACACTGGGCAACAGCATGATAAATGTATTTTACCATAATGTAAATCTTGGTTTTGAGTATTTGACCGTCTTGCAGTGAAGCTTCCTGTTTCTAAAATGAGTGCAAACAACTCACCGGCTCCACTGAGACACCTCTGTTGGACCTGTGCACACCTGAGCTCATCGTTCGTCTCCCGAAGTGTGTCTCTTTCTGAGATCAGACGCTACAGAACAAAGCATAACACTTTATAAGTTTGTTAAGAATTACTGCCCTGAAAATAGCATCTAAATTCAATCCAGGTTGAACCTGGAAGGAAAGAAAAGTTCTAATTAAAAGAGATTAATAAAACAAAGAAAGAACAGCCCCTTAATGGACTAATGTTGCATACCACATGACCTGTCAACATTTCTTGTACCTGCCTTCACTGACAGATATGGGCTACAGATTGTTTTAAAAAGCACAGCTCCCCACGGTATCATAATGGATGTATAAAGGAGAACTGTGTACAGGTATAGCTGTGTTTATTTCTATGCAAGTTGCTCCATTATGTAAAGCAAAAAATTTCAAAATCTAAGTATAAAATTGGCCAGATCTTCCGTGCAGTTTCCACATCGTAGGGCGGACTAACTTCTGGTTTAACCCCAAGCTAACTTAAACAGGATATAATGATTTTTATTTGCAAGTTTTAAATGTTATTGGACCAAATGGATCAAATTCTGAGTGAGAAAAAGTCATTTTGATGCTCAAAATATAAAAAAAAACAAACAAACAAACAAACAAAAAAAACCCATCACTTTTACATCTGTGTCTTTTACAATGTAAGCTAAAAAAGAAAAATCTTTTGGGGCCTAGAAGCCTATTCATATTCTAGCACACTTCCTGGGGGTTTTGGGTTTTTTATCCCCCCTATATCAGCACTGGTGTTCACATGGAAATGGACCTGCCCCTCAAACCCCTAATATTTCCTAAATCTGGACTCACTCACCACCTGGACGTAGTACAAAGTAAATATACACTTTGTGTCATTGCAGTATGCGTCTCTTAATCACTCCCACAAGTAACCAAGGACATTAATCACTCTTGTCAGATTGCAGAAGGTGCTAGAATTGGCACAGGACGTGGGAGTGCAATGAAGAATAGTACGATATTTGCCTGGCAACAATTTCTCCTGCAAGGAGGTAATAATCACAACAAATGCTGGACCACAAAGGACCGCCATCGGTGGAATAAAAACTATATGATTGTATCTCGTCTAGTAATAATACAGGGATTTAGTGTGTGACCATGATATGAGACAGAGTCACTACAAACAGATGCTTCACGCTGATAAAAGAGCACAGTAAAAGCACCTTTATAAGAGGTAGGCGATCATTCTTTTCCCACCACAAATAAAGCTTTGTTTCCTCACAATATTCACCAACTCACTTCTTTCTCCTTCAGCAATGCGTCATACTTGTCGTGAAGGTTCTTGTACTCAAACTGCCATTTCTCAGCTTTCATGGCCTCTGCTGAGTGCTTGGTGTGAAGCTCATGAGCCTGCGAGAAAGAGAGCATAGCAACAGAACTCTCTAAAAACTGCAGAGTTTTCCAGACACGTGCACAAGCCGGGCTGAGTTTAACATAACTTGGGTGTCAACACAGGAACAAAGTGTCACCCTCCCTCTCTTCTTACGGCCCACAGCTTGCCTGTCTCTTGTAGGTGTCCAGCTGACTGCGGACAGCGTTGGCCCTGCGAAGCTCCTCCTCCAGCTCGCAGGTGCGCTGCATGTACACGGTGTTGCGCTCCTCCAGGAGGCGCACCTGTCTGCGCAGGTCTCCCAGATCCTCCAGCTTCCTCTTGTACGTCTCCACCAGCGCTTCGAGCTGGTTCACCCGGTCAGACGAGTGCCTGAGGGGGAGGAGAGGACAGCGTGAGAGGCGTCAAGTATCGGCACAGGAACATGACTTTTACACAATACATCTGTGGGGATATAAACTTAACTACTGAAAAACAACAAGTCTGACGCAAAACCAGTGTCAATGCATGAAATTCATATTATCAACACAGATGTCAGAGAGAAGAGCTGAAAGGACGTCTGCGTGTGGGCAGTGTGGGAGTTGTTTCTGAGAGTGTAAATTGATAATAGATGAACTACTGCTTAAAGGAACAAGGCTGGTGATATTATACATTTTTGAGATGATGACAAAAATCCCTTGAAATGATCAAAACAAACAATGCGGTAGCATGTCTTTCAATGCTCTTCACTTTCCCTGTACATGTCTCTTAGCTCTAAGCCATAGCTGGTGACTGCTGTGTTTTTAAACACCCTGTGCATTGTATGGTTGCTGTTAGTTGCTTTATGTTTAAGTTTATTTAACGTAATGAAACAAAACCCACGTGCAACCATTTTTTTCCCTCTCATCATATAAGCACTTCATCCAAGTCCTGCCAACACTATTCTGCCAGAAAAAAATAAATCGCTATTTGGACACTGAGCCTCAGTTGACTAATGCACAACAATTCCAGAATTTGATCGACTATTAGCTCTACAGTCAGCCAATATTTACAATATATTTCACATAGGGAAAATCTCTGCACATCAAGCACCATTAAATCTGAATGAACAGCATTTAAAAAAAAAGACCTCAAGATAGTGAGTCCTTCATAGTTTGACACTGCAAAATCTCAAATACTCTGTTACAAAGCTACCAAAGCTGAGAAGAACACAAACCCCTCAGTGTCCAAGTTGTTTAACACCCACCAAGCATCACTTTGATGCAGTTTGGCTGAATACAAACTTAGATTACCCTTGTAGGGCTCTGAATCTTTGGAAGTGTCATGATTCTATTTAAACCAACACTATGCAATTTTTTGTACCTTAAATCAAAACCATCAATGCCAAAAAAGTTCTTTTTTTGTTGAACCTCAAGTTAGATTTATAAGTCTGGAACCTTACAAACCTGTCTCAACTGATGTTAGCATGTACTCAATTACCCTCTCCAACGTAAGTTTAGCTATTTAGCCACAGCCTACGGACATCATTGTAAAACTTAAATACACATAACTTTATACACATACTATACATGCAAACAGTTTGCAAGTAACAGGCTGTAACATTAAACTCCAGCAGAGTCATATTTGTGCAAAACCTGGTAATATTGCTGTACCTTTACAGTCAACATGGCTCTTTGGCTTCTCGCAGTCTCTTTGCTGGCTTCATTACACTCTGCTTGCAAACAACAAACCCCATGCATGTTTTAAGACAGCGCTGTTGCACTCAGAGACCTTAAGATGCCTACAAGCCCACTAAAACAAAATTTGTACAGTGCTGCTTTAATTCTCAGAAGTGAATTTTTTTTGGCAGTTCTATTCAAAATCTATTTTCAATTCAAAATCATTCTTAGTTAAAAATGATTCTCGACTGAATAAAGAAACAAATGCTCACTTGCTTCAGTATACTGTGTGCACTCAGTTTGTCTTACAAAGGCAATTATTTATGAATTAAAATCGAAAACACCTAACACTGCTGCCTCTCTTGAAGATAAAAATGTAGAGAGTTGCAACCTAACTCTTTCGCGTGCCTACTGTAAATGGAACAAAAAAGATGCTGCACTGCCTTTTCATATTAGTTTCACCTTTTTTGTTCCATCAATATTCTGTTATTAACTAACATAAAGAAAACTGATTTTTGACATTTGTGAAACTATATTGAATAATAGGAGGAATCTGGATTCTTATATTAATTAATTTTTCCACACACCCCTGTTAACCTGTGAGATGGCCTGTGCTGTTTTAGCTTACACAAGAAAAATTTAAAGCTTACCTGAGAATGTCCATCTCATCTTTGAAGGCCTGGGCCTCCTGTGCCAGGCTGGTCAGCTCCTCATTTCGTTGCTGAAGCTCCACTACCTCACGCTCCAATATCTCTGCCCGCACACGCATGTCATCTCTGCTGTTCTCCAGTCTGAGATAGACATGATATGATAGCAGAGGTTATTTTCCCTGAGTAAGCTCCACAGACTAACGGGGAGATACTAAACAGAATAAATCAACTCAATAACAACCACCTGATTTGCATTTGTACATAATATTAACTGTGATGTGTACATGATTAATGACTGCTGAATTCTTAGAAATACTCTGGTTTACACTTTAAAAGGTGAGCATATTATGTAAGTGTCAAAATGTTTTATGTAAATGCCTGACTGTTTTCTTTAGCAACTCTAACTCCACGTCTGTGTTACTGCTTGTACCTGTAGTTCTCCTCCTGAAGCTGCTCCATCTGACTCTGCAACAGCAGCAGCTTCTTGCCAGTGATGGCCGTGGTGGAGGCCTCCAGAGAGTCAGAGCTACTCAGCTTCTCCTTCAGAGAACGACACTCAGCTTGTAGGGACGACTTCTCTTCCAGAGCCACCGACAACTGTTGGGAAGAGAGAGGAACAGAGGACAAATGTAAAAAGAGATGTGAAGACTTAGAGGTGGGGTAGAGGACTGCTGAGAGAGCAGTAGTGAGGATGCACAAAGTAAAAAAGCTGCGCAAAGGGGAAAAGGGAGAGGAGACCAAAGATTTATCACATAAGTCCTTTACATGCATTTAAAAATAACATAATAATATAATAACACTGACACAAACAATTGACATCTTTTGGAAACGACACACAAGAGAGTTACAGCACTGACAAATGACAGAAGTAAAACACAAATACACAGCGACAAACTCACCGCTTTTCATGCTTGAAGGACCTTGAACACATGCTTTGTTCTCATTTCACATGCTCGGTCATTAAAAGCTAGTTAGTCAGCTGATGTGCAACGGTCTCGGGCAGATGGAACATTCTCAATGGTGAAGTTGTTAGCATTGTCCTCAGGGTCAAACCCAGATTTTTATGTTATAAACTGATGAATATGCACGGCTCAGTAAGGACCGTTAAGACTTATTACAGTACTGAGGGAGAGAAATGTAACTTCGGGTTGATGAAGTTGGTTGGGTTGAAAAAGGAGTGAGACTGCAGTTTGGAGCTGCAACAACAGGCTCACAAAATGTTTTGCTTGAGTGAAGTTACAGTTTGACAAGCTGTCATTCCAGTGTTAAAAACAGGGGGTGTATACTTACCTGCTGGACATCTTTCCAGTCTGAATACAGCAAAACCCTACACTGAACTTTAAGGACAGATTGCATGCTTTAGCACAGGACCAGGAACAGTAAATAGCTTTCAAAACAACACAAATGACTAATCCCCAACGCGTGGGCTAAGTAAGTAAACAAACAGGTGGGCGGAGAGCAGTACAAATTATTGTTGGCTACTGCTCCATCCCAAGGCAATGTGTCAGTTTCATCTTGATGTTATGCAACTATTGACTGGAATGTATCTTTTAGAAATACTAAATTAGTCCCCTCTCAGTCGGTGGTGCAAAAACAAGCCATGGAAACACAAACAAAGTCTCAGGCAGGCTAATCAATAAGTGCTAGAGCACAAAAGCAGCAGGCACACACATTCAACAACATGCTGCAATCTCAGAAGAGCTAAACTTGGCCTCAAAGTCTCTAAATATCAGGTACATAAAAGGCAAAAAATGTTACTCCAACACCACAAAAAAGTTTTCCTATTGAGACACTGCTAAGGCCTGTTTGTCAAACAGAAGATAAAGTAAAACACAATCCCAAGCATGCCATCTTAAAGTTAGAATCCTTAAAACTTCCATGCAGTCAAAACCTGATTTTATGATTATTTTTCGTTTTTTTAGCTTTTCAGCAAAAGCCATTTAGTGTATTTAGACTCACTAATTACACCTCTCTGAAGTGGTTTTCACTGTTAGTGGCAGACTCTTCCAAATCCACACTGGACTGAAATGATCTACCTGCACTTAAGGGATTCACAAGCAACAATGCAGCATTTTTTCCAGCATAAGTGTTTCTAGCTTTATCTCACTCAAATCAGCCTCACTGTCTACAGTTCACTCCTTTAAAACTGCAACAGAGCTGTTTTTCTTACTGCATATGCTTATCCAACATTTCTTACTGCTGCTGCTTTACATAAAAAAAAAGTCAACATGTAAGACACGGGACTTTTATTGTGAAGGAACTTTAGCTGAAATTAGCACAGACGGAATCAAAAATGTCAGGCAACAGGCTGCACACTTCCAATTTCTCAGCATGGAAACAGATTGCTGTAGCTAAAGGTATGAGGGCAAAAGCCCAATCATTGACTGACTTCTCTGTTCAACAAATGGCAGTTTGTTTGGCTGTAAACAGATACACCCTGTGCTTGCTGTTGTATTTCTGTGAAAGGAGTTTTTGAATCTCACAGAATTCGAGGCTTGAAGTTGACTTGAAGTAATAAAATGCACTTGATGTCACCACATCTAACCAAAGATGTCAGTGAATCATCCAAGACTTAATTCTTAAGGATTCTAACTTTAATATTTGCCGAGCAAGTTATAAACCCCATGAGGTCTACTAACCTGATGTTCCAGGTCTCTGCAGCGCTGGCTCAGGTCCTCCTTCTCATCTGCCTCCTCACTGAGAAAATAATACTTCCTGGACTGTAAACAAGAAACAATGGAGACAGAGCAGATGTCAGATTGGTCACATTAATGAAAGACTGTGGAAAAACACAAAAGAAGGGTGTAACAGATATGCTCTGGGAAGAACAAGTGCAAAAAACAGGGGTTGAATCAAAGGATTGTGGGTTTTACCTGGTAGTCAAAGTCCCCGTAGGTCTCTGGACTTCCCGGTTCAGATGAAGGCTCCTTTGATAAAAGCTGAAACAAAGCAGAATTGAAAAGTCAATTTAAAACTTAAAGTAAAGGAAAAATACTGATACTGTTCCAAAAGCTGGTTTATAGGGGTTTCTGAATAACTGTGTTTGGCAAAACCCTGAACAGGTTTTTTTTCCCCACGTTCCTTGTTTTTCCTTTGGGTGCCGATGAAACACTTAAACATGGTCTTAAAATATCTCAGAGTAGGGTTTCTGGGACTCGGTTCAGTCTTATCCTTATCCGGTTTTCTTTGATTGTGAATTAACCATGACTAAGAGCTGGGATTAATGCAAAGTAGAGAGAACCAGGAGGATAAACGGGAGGCTCACTTACCTCCTGAATGGCTGTCATCACAACATGCTGGACAGATTCCTCAAGTGTCATTATCTGCTGGATTTGCTCTGTGTTTAGAAGAAGGCAACACAGAGCAGTAAAGGTGCAGCCAAACACAGATTAACACAAATACTTCAAAACAGCACTGAATCAACCAGTATTTTCAGAGACCCTGTGCTACTCACAAAAGCTACTGCTTAAAAAAAACAAAAACGATCAGCTTTCCTTCTGAAATGTTATTTGCAAATGATCAAAAGTGTGTAGAAAAAAGCATTTGGTCAGTGTATTAACCTATGATCATCAGGCCCAGACTGACATAAAGCAAGAGTCATGCGATTTGACTCTGAGTTAATCCTGTGTGCTTTCACGGATGGCTGAATCAACTTTTTTTTTTTTTAGCCTTCTAAAGCACAGTTTACCTTGCTTTTTCTCACAACTGACAGCACAGCCCAATACGAGCTGTACCAGCTTCCCCAGTTCAGTGACATCTCCCATCTCTCCTATAAGGTTCACATCTGGCAGATGGTCATCTGATACCTGGTGACCGAGCACCTGTTCATGGACAGTAAGATGAGATATTATGAGTGAGCCTTGAGCAAACTAAAAAGTGGACAAGAATTGGCAAATGTATTAAAAATAACACAAAACCTCTTACATCATTGTAGTATTCCAGCATGCTCTTCAGAATCTTTTTCAAGTTGCTGACCTGAACGAATAAAAGAAACCAGAGAAAGAAGTAAAAAAAAAGACATCTTGGTCATTCTAGGTAACTTCAGGGCATTCTGTCCTGTCACATCCTGCCATTTTCCAAATTACCTTGAGGCGCCAGTTGGCTCCACTCTCCTCCTTGATCCTGCCTAACCATGTCTCATTAAACCAAAAGGGGTCTCTGTTAATGAGAGCACAAGAGAACTCTGGTGACGACAAGGACGACACATCTCTGCACATCAAGATTCACAGGAGGCCACAGGGCAAAGAGGCCCTCTGCTTCTGTTCTGCTTAGTACGATGACATTTGAGTAGAGCAGTTCATTAAAGTCACATGTCACATGTGGGAATAATACTGTTGTTGTGGAACAGCTCAGGAATCAGATTAACATTTGGTTCTACATTGATAAAGTGATGTTAAAATAAAAGGAAAGATTGCTTTGATTCAAAAGAATCTGTCTCTGCAACTGCAGGGATTTTGAACAAAATGCCTCACAAAAAAAACACAGCTATGTTAAAAAACTATGTTTGCCCTCCCAAATCTGGACTCTGTTCTTTTAATAGTTTCAATTTTGCATAGATAATGGACTTGTGCAATTCAAACAGCAATAAAGCCCGAATCACACTGATAAGCAAATCTCAGTGAGCAGTTCCTTAATGAATTGTTACCAGCCATGTGGTCTGAGTTCATGTAATACATCTAGATAATCACAACAATACCACAGCCACTTTTACTCGTGCATGTGTACACTCTTACATTCTGTGCAGCACATGTGCAATGGCCACTCCGCTTGTAAGATCCTGCTTGCTGTTGCATGATGGCACCTGAAATGTCTGTAACTAAGAATGAAAACATTAGGGATTAATCATTAATGAAGAAAGCTTTAAAAAAAAGCTTGAAATTTGATGCACAGATGTATTTTCTTAAACTTTAAACCAAACTGAACCAGACTGATAAATGCTGATGAATGTGTTACTCACGGGTGTCTAATCTGTTAATGTGCTTAAAAGCCCTTCTTAAGAAAAAATAATTATAAGCATATAATTTCTTAGCAAATAAACAGCTTTAATGTTACTAAGAAACGATTTGCTACTTGTAGTGCATTTGGAGGTTTGAATTTTACAAGACTACTCACAAACAATGAACGTAAATAACTTTGTTTAATTTTGTCACAATTAAAATAAGTCTGGGTAAACAGTACTTAAATAACATATACCAAGCATAATAAGGGATTACAGTCCTACTTAGCAAGCTATTAATATTAGCAGGACGTTTAGCTCAGTCGTATCCATGCCTCTGTGTGGGAAAGTGCCAAACAGGTGGATTTTCCTTGGGCTTGAAGAGGTAACGTTACTATGTTGGATAAGGTTACACTGCTGCAGTAGTCACTAAGTTTACATTAAGCTGTTTGTGCTTGTGTTTCTGTTGGTTAACTTTTGCTGACACCGCAGGCAGTTTGGTAAGCGATAGATAAGGTGAAACAGACCACCGAGAGCAAACTTCAACTGTTTACCTAGCGAGCTAGCTTGGCTAGAAAGCGATAGTTGCTTCCAAACACACAACTTTCATTCCTTCAATCTGCTAACACGTTAACATTACGAGTCAACAGAGAAGCCATTAATCAATTTTGCAGGGCCTTCACTTATAAAAGAAACGCTGTTTTCCCTCTGACTTTGCCAACACCTGCTGTCACCTGCTAGCCCCGCGGTTAGCTTTGCTAGGAAACCTCGCTATCATCAAACTTACCCAGGTTAACAGTGAATCACACAGCTTTGCTTTGTCCAGACTCATTGTGCTGTTCCCGGTGAAACTCACAGCAGCCAACAGAGAGGAGATGGATTTTACTCTCGAGACTCCCTCGAAGTTTGTTACTGACTGCTGACACTTTCCACGTCAGTCATTGTCCAGCCATGGCCTCCTGCTGCTCCTGCCCCTCTTCGCGTTTCAGCTCCTGTTATCCACGCGAGCTTCCGTATGAAAGTGCGTTCCCATGGAAACGGATTATGTGACGGGTCAGCTTGTCTGGTCACGGTGAAAATAATTATCATGATAATAACAACAGCAACAATAGCCCCTTATGTCTTTCTGAGCTATTATTATCACTTTCGCTTAAATAATGGCGGCTTTGACAAAAAGTAATTTTATACATTTTATTTAATCTATTTATTTTATTTGTCAGCTATTTAACAAAAAAAAACCCGCAAATTTTGGTGACAAGTGTCCTTCCAAGATAGACAGCAATATAAGAAAAACGTAAATAGGTAACAAAAAACAACATCAAAAGGAGACACAACACTCGAATCTGAAATAAAACTTATGGTAAAATAATGTACAATGTTTCATCCTATCAACCTTTAAAAAAATTGCCCACGAGCAGTCAAAATCAAAATCAAAAACAAAGCAAAACAAAACAAAACAAAAAATAAAAACAAGACTAATCCAAACTTAAACCAATCCAAAACAACAATTTCTACAAGGATTTTTACATAAAAAATACCCCCAAAACATCAGGAACCAACAGAAAGAGCATCAGTTTCTTCTGAAAGTAAAAGTGAAAATAAAGGATTAATCAAAACTAGTGGGAAACATCTGGCAATTCTAAATGATACAGGGAGGAATGTGTTTTGTGTTTTGAGTGACTGATTTGATTTGAGATTATGTCTCACAAA
>JAPZDY010000009.1:18201468-18227992 GCA_029783645.1 Ctenochaetus hawaiiensis | reverse complement strand
TATTTTTTGCATTAAATATAGTTTATAAATATATATTCTTTTCTTTACCCATAAATTTTTTGACTAAGCAACATAACAATAATGTTGCTTGTTTTTCGGCTTTATTCCTTTACTAAAATTATATTTCATTTCTCTCTGTTGCTTCATTAGGATCATGTGAGTGCGCTCTGAAAATTTGCTTGACATGAACTTATTCAAATGTTATATTAAAATCCTGATTGGAGCAAAAGACTAACATGACATCACCTTTTCCAACGGCAAGAAGAGCAGAGAAAAAAACCCCCCTGAAAATCTCTTATGTGAAACCACTAAAGCTGTTCGTACTTTGGCAGAAAATAGTATGTTCATGTCAAATCCCATCACTTAAAGTAAGAGGCCCATTAGAAAAATGAGTTCTTAGGAGTTTTATGTATTTTAAATGGTGGAAAAAGCATATGAGACAATGAGACACACATTGTTACCAAACAGAGTATTTTTATGTCCTAGAACATATCTTGAAGGGGAAGTACATCTGTCCTCTGTGTCCTCATGTTCAGGTTACAGCTCAGCCACACAAGTTGCAGACGAACACCCTCATTTCTAAAACCTAATTTCTAAAAAAGGTCCCCACATACTTGCATGTGAACAAAAAATGTGGTGTGGAGTGACACAAAGAAGTGCTGCACCTTTAAATGTAAGAATGCCAGCAATGTGCGGCTGTGCCCAGGCATTTGGAGCTGGAATGTGTTGGAAAACTGGCAGGCGCTGTTTCCCCTTCAGCTTGCCCAGGTGTTACATGGAAAGGAAAACAAGAAAACCACGGAACAGAGATGGACAGACCATGAATGAAAAAGTGGGCGTGGGGCTGCAGGTGACAAACGCGAAGGAGTCTGATCAGAAAGCCCCTTTCTAGACATGAGGTCACCCATATAGCTACGTGCTGTCAAGACACGTAAAACAGCAGAGGAGAGAAAAAAAGTTTTATTGCCCTGTCTCCTCCCTCGCTCTCGAACCAAGGATTTATGTCTTTTGTAAGGTTAAGTGTACAATAATAACCTCACCTCTGCAACCTGGCAGGGAGTGTCCATTTTGAAATACTTGCACGTGAATGCAGACAGGCTGTTGACCCACTGAGAGGGTGTCCGCCTCTGAAAACCAGTCCCAAAGTCCCAGTTAAACTATGGCACATGTTGGACACATTTCTTTAACAGAATTTGCAGTTTGTTCAGCTCCTCTCTGGTGACTCAGCAGCGGTGGGCAGAGAACGGAAAATCTATACTTAAGTAAAACTACAATTACTACCAAGGAAATTCTCAAGTAAAAGTGAAAATTACCAGTTAAGAGACCTACTGAGGTAAAAAGAAAAAAAAAACAACAAAAAACTGACTAATAAATTACTCAAAGCACAAGTTACTTTTCAGTTAAATGTCAGGTTATTCATTTAAAAACCAAACAGACCACCAAGACAGGTTAATGTCATCATCCTCATATCAAAGATGAACTTTACACATCAATAGCAAACATAGCTAGTGTTTGCTAGCTGACAATATATTCTCCTATAGCATTTTTTTTCAGTTAGCAAGCACTTTGTCATGTAACTGTTGTCTTTTGGATCTAGATCTAGATTTTGGTATGAAATGTGGCCAGATGTGGACAGGGGTTGTTGCTGGAAGCTGCCTCTCGTTCTGGGTTATGGTCCAGATAGCTTGTTGTCAAAAGACAGGTACTGCCTCCTTTTTTTCTCAGGCAGCTGAAAACTTGGCATCTGTAGTCAGGGACCCCCCCTTAATGGCTCTTCCCCCCAACACTACTGCAATAAGAGCAGACTAGATGTATCGGGGTATTTGGGCAAATGTAGTAAGGTAAAAAGTGGGTTACTGGTTTAAAAATAGTTGTTTACAGATTAGAGGAACATTTGAAAAAAGGGACATTAAAAGTACTCTTAAATAAAAAAACAACACATTTTACTCATGTGTGCTCCTCATAATGTTTTACTACCCACCCCGTGACTCAGTGATTGTTGTGTCTGCGACACTTCAGAAGTTTGACTCATATTATATAACAAGTACTAAATGACCCTCATACTTATTGATCTAAATCTTAACGTGACTCATAGCAGCAGCAGAAATTGCAGCAGTCAACCCAACTCTGTTTTTTTCAGGCCAACCAACTGTAACATCAAACCAGAGGCCCAGCAGGAGGAGCAGGAGGGATGTGATGTAGGAGCAAATACCCCCCAACATAACCCATCATTGTTGTGGTATCTGCAGAAACAGGTGTGTTTTGCTTGCTTTTACTCTCACTGCACAATCAAGTTTTGATTTATGTCTTGTTTGTGTTTTCGATGAGCCCCTGCAGCCTGTGCCTCACTCTCTAAGTCTCGCTTTCTGTTGCTATGCCTCACCCTCTCTCTCTCTCTCTAAAACACACACACACACTCAAACAGGCAGCACATGGCCAACGCGAGTGAGTCACAGTGGTCTGACAACAAGTGCCTCCTCTTAGGGAGAGTCCCTCAATGTGTCCTTGAGATTAGGGCCAATCCCCTTGAGTGTATCAGGTGCACAACTCTGCTGGGCAACGTGAGACTCGTCAGTTCCATTGTCTTCATGTTCACAAAGAAAATGAGCTCAAGCCAGACGATACAAGCGCCTTCAAGAAATTACGATTTTCAACATGTTAAACTTTATAAAAAAACCCCAGCAGACTGCGGTTCTAGTTTCGTTTCTTTCTGTTGTTTTGACACAGTTTTGACATGACACTTGTGAATCTAAAAATAGAAATACTGAAGTGTATTGTATGAGACATTGAGACTCTGGAGGATGCAATTACTTGGATATCTCACTGACATGAGCTCTCAAACAGTATGCAGAGGGTCGGCCTGCCCAGAAACAACATGCACTGTGCCTGCTACACGTAATATGATTACAGTATAATGTGATAGGCTGGTTGTTGAAAAAAGTTAATGAGAAAAGTCAATGATTTGAACTTAACATACTTCTTAAAGCTATCAAGACAGATTCCTGCACAGGTTACTAATAAAATCTCAGACGCATTTAATTCAATTACATCCTCCACAAGAGTAAGAGTCTACAGCCATGCTAGGTTGTACTAAGGCACAACTGTGCTTTGAGCTAAATGCTAGCTATAGCATGCTAATGTGCTCACAATAAAAATACTAATGTTAAAATGCTAGGTTATGTATTAAAGTTCTATTCATGTTACATTAAGTCACGTTTGCCGACTTTCTTCCTCACTCTTTGACCAGTGTAACCTTGGAAATTAGCAACAGACAACAAAATGAAATGCATCATTTCTCTGATTTTAAACATTGTTAAAAACCTTTTTGGATATATAAGTACACAACTTAACCAAAGACATGGCAAAGATATAGTTGTTTTGAGACATTCAAATGTGGAAATGTTAGTGGTAATGTTGTAAGTTTAAAGTCACATAGTGAACCTCATGGTGGTGCTAGAGAAAAAGTGAGTCATTACTCTTCATCATGTCACTCTCAGAACATTAATGACTGTACCAAATTTTGTCAGGTCATGGTTCATTTAAGTCAACAATGAATATGCAAAACAATGATCCATCTATTTGACATTGCCATCCACAGAGCTAGCATGGCTAAAAATAAATTAAAGTAATGTTTCATATATTACACTGAAACTTCATGAATTCTGCAGAATATTGAGAGTAATTTGATACAAGCATTACATTAACAAATTGCTGTCAAATATTAAAAGCTTGATCCTAAGTAGAACATAGCTTGCATTTTTAATGTAAAAAGTGCCGCTTTGCTATCCAGTTTTTACACTGTTCAAGCAATCTGAGGCTTGCTAATATGTGTTTATTTATGCTATTGCCTTATAATGGGATCAGTTCAGGTCACTGGCATCAGTGTCAGGTACAATATAATATCTGCTAATATCAGCTCTTGAAGTGTGGCCTAAAGGAGTTTGAAAATGGTATTATTTAGTGGTCATGAGTGCAATAATTACCGTGCAGAAGTAATGACAGGTTAGTGGCACAGTACTTAAGCCTGCTCCTCCCATGCTTGCATGTGCACATGTTCGCAAACCAACAAACACACCTCATACACCCACGATCAACTGCAACAATAGCAGAGCGTGCAGTACGCTCCACCTCGTGGACACAAGCCAGGTGTGTCTCTCCTCCACCCTGTTTGCCTTTTCAGACACACTGCACACACCCTTTACCAGAATCTTGTGTCCTACAGGGGTTCTGTACATTTAAGTGATAAGAGCACTGCATTCATATAGCACTCTGCTATTTCTATTTCAACCACTCGAAGTGCTTTAAAACACAAGTAAGCTTTCACCCACTCCCACAGTAATGGCAGGGCCTTCTATACAAAGTGCCAACCTGCTCATCAAGAACACACACACACATATCCTCACACACAAATGAAAATTGAAATGAATGGAATTAGGGGCAATTCAGGATTCAGTATCTTGCCTAAGTTTACTTTGACATGCAGACTGGGGGAAGCAGGGATCAAACCACCGCCAGTCTGACGAGGGGGCAACCTGCTCCACCTCCTGAGCCACAGCCTCCCCAAGTCAATTGGACATTCTCAGAGAAACAAAGACAAACACGGATGTTTCTGTCCATGGCTGTCAGTCCTCATTTAGCATTGTTTGAACGTGTTTGGTCAGATTTTACATGTTCAGTCCATGTTTGACCATTTTTGATGTAGTGGTGAGATTGTGATTCTGTCAAATGGACAATAAGTTTTGTCAGTTAGCATGTCAGTATGCATAAGGTACTCATGTATGTAGCACAATGCACAACATCACAGATGGAATATACTGAGTTTTAGTGGTAAACTCACTAAACCATCCCTGTATTTGTTCATGGTTGTGTTGAGTGAGGTCAACACAACCATGTCATTGACTTTGGAAGGAGAAGAACTCTTGGTAATAATAAAAGAGCTGTATGATGTGTCATCTCAGTATTTTTGCAATGAAACAGTCGCGTGAAATCAAAGTGATTGCTAAAAATCCTCTGAAATTGTGAATGTTTTTTTTGCAACCTAAATATGCCGATGACATAAACACTGCAAAATGTTGACAGTGTAGTAACCTTTTCCAACAGCCTGTAGTTCTGTTCTGGTGTGACTGGAGAAATGTTCACAAAACCAGATCTGTTTTCCAGTTCAAAGCAAAATTGAAAAGCTCCTTTATGCTGTCTTCTTAGCAACCACTGCTTGCCCCAGATTTTTTTTTCCTAATATTTCCAGTATTTCTTGCATGTTTTAAGTTGTCTTGCCACTTTTTTAACACAACAGTGAGGGGAGTGTCTCTAGATTAAAGTTGATATCCTCTTTACTTTCCATTTTTAGGTCATTTTGAAGGTCAACTGTTGGACAGTTCAGGTTTGGTAAACGGTTTTATTTGGAGTTGTGTGATCAGGTACCTTGTTAGTTTTGTAATCATATTCTAAGACAGATGCCACCATCAGATGGTTCCACCTTAGTGGACATTGTTGATTGATGTGCAATAGGCTGAACAGAACCTGGTGGCGTGGTCATGCTGGTGATGGCTGGCTGGATTGACACTCACAGGGTGTGTGGGTAACAAGACCAGGCCTGCTAGTAAGCCTGTCATCCCAGCAAAGCGTGCCATCAATTCCATTACTGCAGAGGATGAGCAAAGTCATTGCGAAGGTCTTGGTAACTGTTTGGTGTCTCTATGTGTGTCTGTGTTTTAATCTGTGTGCGTGTTAGGGAAGTATTAAAGAAAAACCATCCTATTTTTTTCTAAAATGTCATCATAAAATATCCTATACTTCTTATAATTGAAGAGTTATTAGTTGCTGAAATTATTTCATTTTTCCATACTGGCCCTGAAAGTTCTGTGTCTAATAAAATGTAAGTATAAAGGTCAGGGAACAAAATCCACATCAACTATTCTGTGTCATAAGTCTGACTAAACAAATCTGATGGGGATCCTTAAAACTGCAGTCTTTATCAATGTTGGAATCATGTTGAGATATTGTCTCTTCACAGCTTTTATAGACATTAGAAATGATTACAGTCACCAGTAACTCTTTCAATGCACATGTGCATATGTAAGTGTTTTTTAAGAGACATAAGAAAAAACGTGTACCTATTACAATGGCCACCTGAAGCAGTGACCTGTGACGCCTTTGTCGTGGACCGTTTGCTGGGTGTGAGACCAGATTCTAATGAGTTGTCAACACATGCCAAAAAAAAAAAAGTCAACCACACCTTCAACCTTGCACAACTTCCCTATTCTTTCGGTGCACACGCACTCTGAAACACACAAACACACCCAAACAATCTTTACCCATCTGTCCCTCTCTCATTCTTCTGCAGCCAGCCCAGCTTAATTGATGCCCTTCCTTAACAGCCTAAATTACACGGCCAGGCTTTGAGGGCAGCGAGTGGGTTGTCAACAAGTGTGGCCTGAGTGAAGCCGCGGCCCTTCACCCAGAGTGACACTCCTCCTGACTCAGCAGCACACAGGCACTGTTTACGGGACCTGTCCACCACAATCAACACGCCCGCATCTGTCCTCACTGTAATTCCACTGTTAGCCTCATCACTGGCGGGAGAGGGGAGACCAGGGGAGGGGGGAGGCTCGTCTCCCTCCCTCTTTTGTCCTTCCTCATCCACATCAGAGAGCTGCCAGTCGGGCAGGCAGGGCAACAGATTAGGCTCACACGCACAGCGCAGGCACTTAATCATGCAAACACACAGGCAAAGGCAGTGGAAGCATCTGCATAAATTATCCTGGCGAGAATTTTAAATTGAATTGTGTTTCATTTTAGTGGCTGCACATAATGCGCAGCGGATCGAATTAAAATTCAATATTTCAATTACAGATAATATTGAAATGAAATGAAAGATGTATTTAGGCCTACACATATTTTCTATAGTGCACAGGGTTAGGGTTTGTATAAATAAAAATGAGTGCGTTCATGTACGTTCATATTTTCTCATTTGTTCACATGATTACTTAAAAAATTCTGAATTAAATATTTATGCATGATTTGTTTTTTTTTTACATGTGTGTTTTATTTTTTTTGAGAGTTAAAAGAAACTGCTCTCTTTATTTGGTTTTGTACTGTATATTGCTATATGTCTGCGCACACGCACTGTGCCGATTGCCCACTTGTTGCTCACCAATCTGTCTTCAGCACTGTCAGCAAAAAAGTGTGTGAACAACTGAGACTGATCTGTTCAGACAGCCAACTATAGTGACTGATCTGGACGCAGGTGAACCGACTGTCCCCTCAGCTCACACACTTGAGTGATGGAGGCGCTGCCCCGCTGACTGACACACTGTGAGACAGAGCCGATGGCTTGAAAGAGTGAAAGCTGCTGACCCCACATGTTGTCTCATTTCTTAAGAATCCATCATCCAGTGCGAACATGCGTCAAGCTAGTCATATCTCTGATCTCCACTTAGCAAAACCCAGTCGCTGATTGAGAAGCTGAGTGGGAAATTCAAAGCCCCTTTGAAGTGGTGATGGCTATCACAAGGTCAACACACATTAAAAAGATATGTAGCTGTCACACATTGCAGCTACAAAGAGAGATGTACACAAAGACGCAGTGATAGCACCTGCGGTTTGGGAGATAATTACAGGAGAGTGCATAAAGGTTCAGTTTAAAAGGTGTTTGAAAAGAGAGTTGTTAGCAGGATTAGAGCCTTGTTAAAGTGATAACTCCCATGACCTCTCAACTCGCACTGCAGGGTCAGCCTGAATTCCTGCCTGCAGCGCTGCTCTCCCTAACCACAGAGAGCAGGATGATCTCACCTCCACACCCTGCTCATAGTTACACCACTGTTGCTGTTATCTGTGGGATAACACGCAAGTAATCACGCTGGATTTTATTGTGTTTGCTGATGAAATTTTCAGGTTCAAAAGTTCAATTAAAAGGTTTAAAGAATTCTTTCAGTTATTTCAATGTAATGCAAATAACTTTAGAAGTCATAATATTCATATGGATATTATGGAAATAAATGTCAGTGCACATAGCAGATATAATAGGTTGGAATATTACTCAAAATCAAAGTGAAAAGCAAGTGTTAGCATAGCTAGTTAGCTCCTAGCTGGTAAGATTAACCAGAGAAAATCTTTTTGTCCTTATTTGAGGATAATATTTTAATTTAAAAAAATACTGAAAAAATTAACCGATAAAGGTAGTTTATGGTGTTAACTCTTGACCTCAAAACTAAGTAGCAAATTAATCTCACAACCCCACCCAGTTTGGTAGTTAGGTTGCAGATAAAGGTATGTAGAAACCTCTTTGGCTGTTGCTGTATGTGGCTGATGTGCAGCTGCAGGTCTGCCATATTGGAAGCTGGAATGTTGAATATTAGGAGCTTCATTTT
Organism: Ctenochaetus hawaiiensis; assembly: GCA_029783645.1. NCBI lineage: Eukaryota > Metazoa > Chordata > Actinopteri > Acanthuriformes > Acanthuridae > Ctenochaetus > Ctenochaetus hawaiiensis. Next base: position 18,219,623 of record JAPZDY010000009.1, on the reverse strand, counting down.
TTTGTTTCTAACACTATAATGTTTCTGATCCAGTATCCCAACCAATTTGAAGCAGCTTTTTTCAAATTTTCTCAGCATGACCTTACCAGCTTTTTTGCATTATGAACAGTTCTTGGCAGCAGGTAACTTTTTCAGTACCATCATCCAAGCGAGCTGAGTGGTGAAAACACTTCAAACCATTGACTGGTTGTACTAAATGGGATATCCTGCACAAGTCTGACATTTTTAGATAGCCTAGATATCAGCAACAGTGACGGCATTTTATTTACTCCTTTGACCCAGATAAATCAGCTGAGCCAACACTAGAAGGAGATGTTCTTTTTCAATTAGATATCCTCTGTGTGTGGAGTGAGCATGTGGTTGAGCAACAGCGAGCAACAGACAATGACTGCAAGTAGAGCACAGGAAAAGGGTTAGCAGTGTAAGCTGTCGGTTTAGCAATACATGCATGGCGTAGGTTACGGTTAGTAGGTGAAAAAGCTGCAACCTGTGTTGTTTCCCCCAACTGCTGGAGAGATGGGGGCAGTGCAGCATCACAATAGTGATCCGCTAAAGTCCTGCCTACGTTGAGAAAGCACTATGTGCAGTGGAAAATGAGCAGAGAGAAACAAAAGTGAGTAGTTATGAGTGGAGCTGAGCTGTATCATGTACCAGAAATGTGATGCTAGACTACACCTTTGCAATTATTTGCTCAAAACTCCAAGAAAACTGCAAAGTGGACCCTGAGTCGAAGTGATTTTTTTCACATACTCCATGAACACTACAAGTTCCATACAGCCTATAAATACTGAGTTGATTCTTTCATGGTGACCCACATTTGCAAATAATATCCACAATTGTTCCTTATAATGCCATTAAATCACCATTTAACTACTTACTACTTACTAACTCTAAGCGGCTTGTTTTTGACCTCAGGGCTTCAGCTTATATTCTTCAAGTGGCTTAAAACAGAGTGGTCTATTAAAGTCTCTTTAGGAAACATAAAACTGTACATAAACTGAACAGCTCATTCGAATTGATCTTCTAATCCCTTTTATATTAACAGTGAATTAATTTAGCAGTTTGTAAATCCTGCCCTCACCACTGAAAATCACTGGCATAACAGTCTGGTCATAATTCAGAACAAAGGCTTATCTGTTTCATAAGTGAGCGCTCCAGCTCTTCGTGCCCTCCCCTGCACTGCTAACAAACTTTCAAATGTCCGCCTCACATAATTAATCCAGTTCGCTCGATTGGCCCCCACAGAGAGGGATAAAACAATCCCACAGACAAACATTAACCCAGGGCCTGACCCTGCAGCCTGTCAAGAAGATGAACGTCTGAGTCTGGAGGGGGAAAAAAAAAAAAAAAAAACAGCATTCCACTTCCCGTAAACCAGTAAGGGGGAGGGAGGGGGATTTTGGGAAGTTTTGTGAGTCATCACTTTTTCTTTTCTACCGGCGCTCCCCCTTTTTGGCATCGGGAGCTTGAATACCTCCACGGCAGATTGCCCCGTCATGCTTTCAATAGCCCCTCTTGAGTTTTTGACAAGTGTCTCATTTTGAAACGTTACTGCCGCAGTCGCAGCTGTCTGTGCGGCTGTCACCATCAGAAGCTCTCTTTTGTTGGCGCACACTTTGAAACCCGAGGAGATAACAACTTAAGACTTACAGCATGAATATATAAAAAAAAAAAACAAGCATGCAGTGACTTGAAGCGCTGCTGGCTCGAACCCTCCGTTTGTCACTCAGGTTTGTTCTTGTGAGTGTGCATGTGTTAAACAGTTTGTGTGATCGGGTCAAATGCAGTGGGTGAGATGAGTCAGTGGATATCTGCTACCATGCTGAGAATTTATTACTTGTTAACTTCATCTTGTGTGACAATAACATGCTGACGAGTGCTTGTGAAATGATGACAGGGCTCAAATATAGGAGCTTTTACAGCAGTTTTAGAAGCACCCTGTAATGGAAAGTGCTTAAATTTTCATAGAGAAAACCACAGATTTTATTGCCGTACTTTCTTCTCCTATTTTTGTGTCGGCTCTTTTGTGTGGTCAGTCATTGGTCCTTTAAGCTCTCTGTTCCACTAACTGATCATGGACATCATTTTGTGGTTAGGGACTCTCCCCAGAGGGCCCCCTGTATGCCACACAATAACACCCTCAAACCTTCTATTAGGGGCCCATTTAGCTCCAGGGGCTGAGCCTCTTTCTCCACTGTTCACTGCCATATGCACACACAAGATATTTATCACTGTTTAATGATAGGCTTCACAAGAATTATGTCACCGGCCGCACCACAACAACATACAACAAAAGGCCGGCCGTCCCACTCTCCTCTTAGTCCCACCGCAGTGACCTCACTTGATTGATAGGCCTCAGTCTTACTGGGCTCTTTGTGCCAGTGCGGCTGTCGTGGTATGTGGCACATGAAGCCTCAATGCTGCTGCTGCTGCTGCTGCTGCTGCTGCTGCTGCTGATGACTAAGAGTGAGTAATCAAAACAGTCGCAGAAACCGGCCTGCTCCACATAGATGGCTGTTCCCATTAAAATGTCATCGAGCGCTTGATGTGAGGCAGTGTTTGCTCTTGTGGACAAGCGTCTCTCGCCTCTGTTGGCCGTGGTAGACGCTCAGGCTGCTTGTGTTGCGTCTGTGCATGGTTAGTGAAAAGCACTAAATGTACAGAGTCGATATACATGGCTTGAAATGTGCATGTGTGTGTGTGTGTGTGTGTGTGTGTGTGTGAGTGTGTGTGTGTGCGTGTGTGACATATAGGCCTTATTGGCTTTGTGTCACCTGTCAGGCTTCATTTGTGGAGGTGCCAGTTGTTGTCAGGAGGCGTTTGTCCATCATCAGTCATAAACACACATTGTATTCATAACAACAGTTTGCATGGTGCCCCCACTTAACCTCCCCCCTCCTCTCCCACTGTGTGTGCTATATTAATTTCACTATAAACAGACAGAAATAAAAATTCCCTCTGAAAACCAATCTTATCTGAAATACATGACATTCTCATCACTGCAAGTAAAAAATTATTTATGTTCCAGTGTAAAATTCTTATAATAACCTTTTTTCACTGTATTTTTCTATGTAACATGCTGCAGTATGTGCACACATTAAAAGGTCTGCACGAAGTTAAAAGCATAAATCCCGTCCAACAGCACTTTCACAGAAGCTTCTTTCTGTTTCCAGTAAAGGTAAATAACTTCAACAGAATATCTTTGAATGTATTCCCTTGTGCATGAACACACATATTTAACTAATACACTCATCAAAAGCCTTCCGAAATATAAAAAAACCCCCACCAACCTCTACCATGATTTATGAAAAACAAAATCCATTACTTCTCCAAACCCCTGCTTGTGGTTTTCTTTCAAATGGGCGCTTTGCTAGCTGACTCACTGGCTGAAGTACAGCGTATTTCCACTTCCACTTTGGCCTGTTCATCTGAAACGTTAGAGAAAAACAGCGAGATGGGAAAGGGGGACGAGGGAGGAAGAGATGGAGATCTGGAAGCCATTAGAAACTGGCAGCTGCGGCCTGGAGTGGCTGATTCAGAGGAGAAGAGAGGAAGAAAGAGAGGGAGAGGATATGGCACATGATTGCCATAATGAATTTAATATCTGTGCATGTGTAGGTCATTAATGCGGAGCCTTGTGATTTAGCAGCAGGGAAAATAAAGAATGTGAAAAAGTCGTCTAAAAGCAGTTGTTTCTCTTTTAAAACTCCTACTGCTCTGCCTGCATTTCCTCTAGAGACTAATACAAGTCTTATCTGTTTATCCATCTTTTTTAATCTGTTATGTTTCTCATGCTTCCTTCCTCTCTTGGTAAGGGTGCAGATACCACACACACACGCACAAACACACACATGTACACACACCTACACACACACACACACACAAAAGGCATACAACCACACTTGCTCTCTGTCAGCCACTCTGAATCTACTTATAGAACAGTCCTAAAGAAAAAAACCTAACAAATTCAACCAGGTCCACATGTAGGTACAAGTGACCCCTACCTCAAACAGTTATTGCCCAATCATAACTCAGAAATCACAGCTAGGCATGACAGGTGTGTCAAACTTCAGATTCCTCCTTATTACAAAGTTGTGTGAACTGCAATATGAGAAGCTTTTCCAGCTAACTAGCTAACCACCAACAGTTGTAACCATTACTTCCTATGGCAAAAGATGTTCTTTTGGGTTTGCAGGTCATGAAAAATATATATCCGGAACTGAAACAGCTCCTGTGTGGGAGCTAACATGCTAATATATCTGAGTTTAGAGTAATGGTAGCAGCTCTGCTTTGCTAGCAACTCCAGCCAAGCTTACATTAGACAGCTCTAGGTTTCCTTAACTCACTAGTTATTCCTAATACTTAAGCCTTTCTTCTTTGAAAGTAAAGCTGAAACAATAATTATTAAAACATTAAACTAATCACAATGTTACCTGTTAAAATGTACTATTTATAATAAACTTTGAAACCATCACAACATTAAAAAAAGAGTAAAAATTTAATAGCATTTTTATTTTAATACTGTATCATTGCTAGTTTGCTAGGACTGATTGATCTACCCTGCCATACATGACCAGTAATGCTCTATGATTTCTAAAAGGGTCAGTAGCTGGAGATGATGCAGACTTTTTGACTAAAACATGTAGCTTTAGCCTCATCCTTTTAGGACAACATTAGTGAGAATCATCAAGGGCATGTTTTAGACTCTTTTACAGATTTTTTTAATTGAAAATTAATCTGCTGAAAACACTAAAAAAGTCAGTCAAAGGCAAACTTTTCAACCACCTCATGTGGTTTTCACATTAGGGTAATCAAGCCAGCTACTGCTAATTAACTTGCTAGCAACAGTTGTAAGTTCACGTGACAAAATCCACAGTCATGGTGACATCTTCTGATTATTATTGTATTCTAAAACAGAGGTTGGTATGTACATACAGTAACAAGTTTCTCTTTTGGTGAATCCACGTGAGTCAAGTCAGGGTCAAGCAGAGGAAGTGAGACATGACGGCTGTAAACAGAACGCAGTCGGATTCCACAGGAGTGATTCCAACTCTCCCATATCCTGTTAAAAAAGTCCACAGAGAGGCCCTTCGAATGAGACCAGGACTACAGCGGGTCTCTGGGTTTTTACCCATGACTCATCTGCACAAATCACAAAGATACAACTCATCTGGGGCTCAACACACACTTCACATATGCAAATCATGTGTGCTTATGCATGACATGAAGGTATACAAACACACACATAATATGGGTGTAGATACTCATGGCCCTGCCTTGAGTGAAGGCAACATTTAGAATCCAGGACAGAGACGTTCAATGACTGACAACCACGTAAGGGAGAAAACATTACTCCCCCTGATCCCCCATGGGGGGATTTCTCCCCCTGTCAGACTTGCCCTTATAAATCTGCAACATCATGAACCAGATACCCAAACACTTTTACAGAAAATGTTTACTGGGGAATGTTTTTTCAGCACTATTTAAATCAAGCTACTGTTTTTTGTCAGCTTGGTTAACCACTTCGACTTTATGGTGAACCATGAGCTGTGTATGTGTAGTAGATATGAAAAATAAACACTACAGAACCTGATAAAAACTTCTCTGCTGTTTTGGTAAGGGGGCTAAATGGGCAGCATTGGTCAGTAATGCACTAAATAAAAAAGTTGAGTTGGCTGAACCTAGATCTCATATGCTCTCTACAAAGTTGCCCTTTCTGCATGGCTGATTTTCAGTGAAGCTCATCATTAGCACCAAAAGCCTCTCCGTCTTCACCTCTTTGCTCCTCTCCTCACCTCTTTTTTTTTTCTCCATGTTGTTGTTCTCCTCCTTCCCTTTTAACATCTCTGGTGGTCTGACATCATGTGGTGGTCCAACACCCGTGTGGTCCACCAGGTTGACAAGGGGAACACAGAAAATAACCAGGTCATAGAACACACACACAGAAAGAGAAAGAGAAAGAGAGAGGGGTTTTTACCTAGTATGAGTAATCTTAATACTTAAGAGTCGTGCTTGTAAGACCCCTCACCATTTGACATGAGTGATTATCAAAAGAGTCATGGTGGTTGTGGTAGTATAGATACACTGAAGATTTATGATGAGAAAGCATACCACAATTTTCTAGGATTTATCAAGGTCATTTCAGTTGTTGATTTCAGTTCATCTTAGTACAGTGTAAAAAATATCTCTGCCAACAATTAAAACTTGCTTGAGATGACTGAAAGCTCTCTGGAAAGGAAGTCAATGGACCAGAACACGAAAAGTCATTTAAATTTGAGGAACAGTCGAACATTCACTTCAATCACTTTATTTGTCCTCAAAAGGAAATTGGTTGCACAGCAGTCTCTCCAAAAACCAGAGGAACCTCAAAATCAGGCACAGATTTAAAAAATGATACAAATAAAAGACAAGAAAACAAAATGATGCAAACAGAAAGTTCAAACTCCATGCCACTGCTACTGGTGGCTGTGTGGGTGTGATTCATCCAAATGTGCATGATTTTACTGTATATTGTTTGATAGTAGGAACCAGACTCATCGCAGCATCTCACTTAAGATGAATGGGGACAATAGCAGACACCCAAAAAATGACTGGGAAATATGACCTCTCTGTCAACTGCAGTCATGTCTGTATATCAGTTATGAGAACACAAAACAATAATCTCTATCTATCTATCTATCTATCTATCTATCTATCTATCTATAGATAGATGGATATATAGTTGGTCTGAAGGGTTGACTTTTGGTAAAAATTTTGGAAAGCCATCCAGCTAAAAATAACACTTGCAATATTAGTCAAACTTAACCCTGCACCGAACCACAAATCTGGAGAAAACTTTTAAAAATGTAACAAGATAGCACTTGTTGAAAGCCCATTAACCCTGCATCTCCAAATTTATTCAAGCTTAAAGTATAGTTGAAATAGCTCAAACCTGGTGTTCAGAAGAAAAGAGAGCTACACAAGCCAAGAGGGCAAAAGTTCACTGTCTTGACATTTTTTTTTTAAGGAGGATTTAGGCTGGAGGTAAAATACTTCTTTTTTTAGTGTGATTCTTGAGAAGAAGCTGGAGGAGGGTGGAGAGCGGTTCATGACATCTATCTCCTGTCACAGCTGAACTTGACATCGGAGCTTAAAACAGAAAAAAATCACTTCCTTCTTGCGATATTTTTAACATTTGTCATGGTATTTAGCCCAAAATAACTGCGTTATGGTCAGATCCACCCATGATGTCTGCATGTTGAAGAAGCAACATGCAGTGCATCTTTAAGGGAAGCGGTATGACAGAGCCTTTTATCATCATTTGTTGTCATCACTGTGTTCTTTAAAATCGAGATTGGTAAGAGATAACTCTAAAGTGGTTACAGCAAAGGATACGTTCGTGTGAACTCACGCATCCACAAACTGCATCAACTAGAAAGCAAACTGGAGTCATCTCTTTCTAAATTACATCAAAGAGATACATAAAGTCTAAGTATTTGTTTTTAGGTCAGTTGACACATTTTATGAAGTGTCATTTAAAAAAAAAATAACATGTTCAACACCACCTTTTTTCAAAGAAAAAAAAAAACAGCAACCTCTGACCCGCATGAGGGTACTATTCTTATTCTTAGGTTTTACATGGAAAATGTTATGTGTTTGTGAACTTTGCACCATGTCTTTAACACTCCCCCCTCCTGTGCACAAACATCAATGTCAATGATGTCACAGCTTCCTTGTTTTGTGGTTTCTTATATGATTGAGCAACATCATTCATTGACGTACAAACTTAAACTTGATGACTCGACTTCTGAAAACTCCTGGTGTGTGTGTGTGTGTGTGTGTGTGTGTGTGTACGTGTGTCGAATCCACTGGTGTCTTGGAGAGGAAATTGATTCCAGATAATCATACTGTTGAAGGCTCTGTTGCGTCAAATGAATGCCACCGACAGATAAATACACAGTTAATGAAATAAAGCATGGGCGGAAAAAATAATGTGGTCTCCGTTGCAGTTTAATGATCTGCCATAATGCCAGCCTTTATGACGGTCGTAAGCCTTTGTACTAAGATGGTATCAGAGATGCTGGTAATTTTTAGTCAACCTAATGGCACAGTTCTAGCAATGGTAATGTCATTCAGTTAGTCAGTCCACCATTTCCTTTTAAACAGTACAGAAGGATGGATTCCTGTGAAATTTAGTACAGAAAATTCATGATCCCCAGAGGATGAATCGCTCTCAGTTTGATGATCTCCTGACTTTTTCTCCTATTGCCACAATGATGATTTCAAATGAACTGCTTCTACAACTTTTGGATTGATTGCTATAAAATTTTTGCAAAGCTGAAACATGACAGAAAATATTTGAACAATAATCAAAGAAGAGCTGGAGAATAAAGGTCAACGCCAGCTTCCTTTCTGAACTCTGCACAGTTTACCAATCATGTCGTGGGTGGTAAATGTCACATCATCAGTTACAGAAAATTATAGAAAAAAATTGAGACACAACCTTCATTATCTGACCTTCTGTCAGATAATGTGTGAAGCTGTGTTCATGACAAACACTGACACCTGTAGCTGTAGTCTGATTGCGAAAGCTTGTAAAGGTATTATATCAACAGGTGTTTCATCTATTGTGCCAAACCCCTACACATCATCTTGATCCATTCCCACAAGACTGCTCATGCTTTGGAGCACAGAACAACTACCTGTGCTGAATTCAAGGAGAATGTGTATTGGATACGGCATCCTGCCACAAGAGCTACAGCTTTCAAGGACTTTCTCATAAATCTATTGTGAAAGCTTTGGGGGCGCCAACCAGGGCAAGCAGAGCAAAAGTGAAAGTATGGACAGCTGCATATTAAGGACAGATGGAAAAATACAGAGACAGGAAAAGGCTAATCGCCAAAACAAGGGAAAAATCCAAGAGCCGAGGCCCTGTTTCTTTGGAAACACTGCATTGTGTTCTTTTCCCAAGGGCAAGAAAAAAATTAACTCGAGAGGAGAACACTGAAGTGTAACTGTTAGTTTTTTGTGACCCGATATTTTACACAGTTAAATGACTGAAATGAATACATGGCAGGATGATATAAAGATCAGAAGAAAAATGATGTATCGTCTTTGGCATTTCACTCTGTGCAATCTGATTCCACACATCTATTGTTAGTTCTCCTTCAGTGTGTGTGCACGCTCGCCCGTAAAAAGCTTTAAAGTGGGTAGTTTCTGGTAGATCCCTGTTTGTTTTCTCGGCACAAGATCAAAGTCAGGTGGCTTAAAATTAGCTTGTAGGGGTTTGCATTGTATGTTGGTGCTGAGTTAAGACCTGGGGGAGCGAGTGAGCTCTTTAATGTCGATCCAAAAGCCAGACTATCCACTTCATAACACTATTTCACAGGTGAGAGCCGTGTTAGCCTCCATGAAACCAATTCCCACGGTGAGTCTTTGCAATACAGCACGGTGAATGCTAAGGTAATGATTCTGGGTCCAACTGGTTAATTTATAAGTGATCCAAGGAAGCAAGCTATTCTCAGTGACAGAATCGGATTATGTGACGATCCATATGCAATCACTTTATGCCAAGGGAGAAGACAGACGTGGAGGAGAGATGACAGAGAGGAGACAGAGGGATTAGAGATGAGAAGGAGGTGTGGGGGTGTGCAAGGAGGAGGAGGAGGAAGAGAGAGAGTGAGAGGAGGGCGATGGGAGAGAGAAAAAGCAGGGTTGCCAGGACTCCAAAGCTTGTCTGTCATTCTGTGCGTCAGTCAGCCTATTCCCAGGCACAGACGCAGGTACAGCATTGCGCAAACGGGAGAATACAGTTTGTACACACTCGCACACATAAGACACACATTTTCTCACCCTATCAACACAAGCTGGAAGCTGGAAATATCCCTATTTATCCTCTGTCACAGTCTAATTAGATTCCACCACCACAGCAATCCTTTTTCCCTCCACATTTTCTCTATTTCTTACCTCACTCACACTCTCTGCCACACTGCAGACCTTCTGGCTGTTTCCCTGGCAACAGCTGCTTCCTGTTTGTCTGTCTGTGTAACCATGGAGGAAGGGGGTAGGGGTGATGGTGGTGGTGGCAGGAGGGGAGACTCACTGATAAAGTGGCAATAAAATGGGCATCAGGTGTGTTGCTATTCGGCTTTATCAGCTGTAGTTTGGTTGATGCTAAAAGTTCATCTTAGATGGGTAACGATGGTTAAAACACTCTTTTCTCAGGCCGACTGGAATGTTTTAACCTGATTACATTTGAAAAGCAGAACCATGTAAAAGGATATGAAATTTGTACTTCATAACTACATACATTATACATCATATAGTTTTTAAGTTCCATTTGAACTGGAATGTTGGAATTTCTTATTTGCCAGTTGTAATTTCAACTGGAGTCAGTTTAACCTCACAAACCTTAACTTCAAAATCCAAGATGGCTGCTTTGTGCATCAACATTCGTGAAAGATGTATTAATATACTATCAGCAATTTCTAATTACTTTTGTCTCAATAAATTAGTTGTTGAAACATTACTGCCTTACTTACAACGTTTGCCACTGAGTATACTGCTGTTTTAATGAGCAGAATACTACACAACGTTATCAACTGGTTCGCTAACAATGGCTGACTTCACCAGAATTGATAACTGGTTTGATGGCATCGGGATTTTCTGACTTCTTGTATTGGTATGCTATTAACTGTGATGTGACGTCGTTTCTAACCTCAACTTCTGACTTCTGAAGTAAAAGAAATGTGTTCATCATACAAGCACCCTGAGGCTGAGACACCCTGTCCTGGGCAGGGGCGTGTCCGGGGGGGAGCCTCGAGTGGCACCGGGCCATGAAAAACATACTTAAAGAAGCACCAAACTGGTTTGATCTATGATTAAATATTCATGCTTGGTTTTTACAAGAGGATTTGGGATTTGGGAAATGATGGGTTTGGAACACCACCAAACACAAGTTCAAATGGAGTTAGTGAAGTACACTTTCCCAACCTAAATAGACAGCAGAATTCCGATTTAAAAGCACCTTAGTTCTCACACAGTGATTTTTCAGCCTTTAACAGGCTAATTTCTAATGTTACTTGTAACCTCACATAACAGTCCTGCTAGCTAATGACAACTTTACTACTGGAGGCAGTTCATGCTAATAAGCCGTACATGCTAATCCTTGCACAAGAGCAAATAAACACACTGCTTACACTGTAGCTCATGCATTTTTTCATTATGTAAAGTTAATAAAAAACTGACTCCAACCTCTCTTACTACAGCTCCATACACATTGAGCAATACAAAGCTTGGCAGGCCTGCTGTGCATTGTTATGTTTGCTGCGCTATGAGGGGTTTAATGAATGGTCAGTTGCCACATTAATTAAAGTATTTCATATTCTGCTTCCACAAACCTGAACGCTGCTCCTACAGTCTGGTGAAAGGATGCTTTTTTTTTTATCCCTTGTCTGTTTTTTTTAATCATAAATACATCCATGAGTGCAGACATCACAGGGCCCCACCTGGACCCACGGTTGTAAAACGTTGTTCTGTGACTGATGAGTAATTACAGGGTGGTGGATTGAGATTTCTCCTTTCATTAACAAAAACAGAATCTGTGCAGTGCAGTTTGGAAACAGCAGCTTGTCTTGCAGCCTGCTACATGTGCTGTGAATAATGCTCTATAAGTAATGAGTTGCAAAAACATCGTCCTACTACAAGTAGCCAAGCAGATCATAAGCATAGTTAATCATTTGTGGCTTCTGCGCTCTGTAAACATTGATGTTGGCACTGCTGACCCGTGGGACGGACGAGCTCATTGCAGTGAGGAAGGTCAACACAAGTTAGCCAGAGCAAATTAGTCCCCTGAGTCCTTGTAAGTGCGCAGGTCCTTTCTGTAATTACTATGCAGACTGCTGTGCGTTGGACAAGAGTACAGGATTAAAAGATACATACTTGCATAATGAAGCATGATGTATAAAAACTACGTAATGCTTAATGTCCTCCTTAGAAGTTTGCTCTTAAATAAACTTCACGCTTCACTGACTGAGAACAAACCAACGCAGTTTTTCTCCACCTGAGGTCGGCTAAAGAACTGAACAGTTTACACAGTTATTGCAGCTGTGTTGTCTTAAGCCAGCTGGGATTTTGCACAACATCCTAATTCAGTGGAAGCAGTCTTTGTGTTGCAACATCTGTATCACATGATGTTTTTAATTTGTCGTTAATCTATTCAAGCGAAGCATGTGTTGCAATTTTCATCACTGACGTCAGCATCATTGGATTGTTTGTTCTTACATGTTTTACACTCTGTGTTGACATCGCTTCTTGTCAGTGACTTTTACATGTGTGAGTGAGCAGAGCTGAGAGTCTTTAGCCACAGATGAATGCTTTGAAGTGACTGTGTCTTTGTAGAAGAAGAAGCCTTAATGACACCCTGCATATTTGCCAAAATACCAGGCGTAGCTGAGCGCTTCCTCCCTCACGAATGGTTTTTTGATAAATGCCTGGAATGACATCAGAACGTTGCTCCAGAGGCATTTGTTTAAAGAAGAGTTCTTCAACAAAAGCGACCACAGTCTTTTGGCAGGAGGTGTGAGTGTGTGTGTGTGTGTGTGTGTGTGTGTGTGGAGGGGGTATATCTATCTCACAGGAAACAATGGCTGCACAACAGAAACTTCTCAAGTTCACAGGTACAGCACATGTTAAACAGTGTATGTGGGGCAAGTATCTTGTTCCATACAGGCCTGTTTCCCTCCCAAGTCTCAGACTGTCAGAAGATAAAAGAGGAAACATGGCAGAAACAGAGTGGGAAACACAGAGCGACTTCAAAGCTTGAGAAGAATTTCTTTAAACATGGTTCTCTAAAGACCACATCAAACACAGTGGGGGGAGGCGAATCGGGGGAGGGAGGGAGGGAGCTGGGTTGGGTTCATGTGCGAGTGTGTGCATGCGTGCATCACAACATGGCACAGAGTTGCAGCGATGCATCTAGGCTATGCTGCTCCAACCCGAGTGTAAGAAGAAGAAGAAGAGGCTGTCAGCTCTTATAAAGAGCTCGGAGTGTGTGTGCCAGCGTGTGTGCGTGTGTGTGTTTGTGTGTGGATGTGTGTGTTTCTTCTCGTTCTGGGAGACCTCTTCAGCACCCAGAGAGCACTTCATCACAGCGGCTGCCAAGGAGACGATCAGAGGGTGGCCCCGCAGCCCACACACACGCTCACGCATACTCACCCTGCCGCATCAGGGCTCCCATCATGCGAGTGCTCAGCCACACACACACACACTGACAAACACACACATCTCACTACACACCTCGTGCTCTTTTATAGTGTATAAACCAGAGTGGATATTGATTGTTTTAAACAGAGCATTTACGACGCAAATGCTATTCCTAGGGCTGAGAGTACACCCACACACGTTTTCCCCCATGACACACACACAAACAACATGAGCATACACACACACACACACACACACACACACAGAAATGCAGAAGCAAACAGCGATACATTAAAACAGACATTCTAGACATTCCTGCAAAACCCTCTGGTATCATCTGCAGGCAACACTCGAAAATCACCTCGAACTCAATGGCTCTTTGTCAGAAAAAAACATGTCACCTTTGTCCTGATTTAACTGAGGCCGTCTGTGGAGTTTCACGCCTCACTCTGTAACAATGGCACTGGTGGAAAAAGAAAGAACGCTTAATAGGAAGCTGTGTAAAGTATTCCACTCTGAGGTTTGTGTGCTGTCTGACCCTGTGGCTCTTGTTCTTCCTTTCTTTTCATGGAGTTCTTCCTATTCCTCCATCATTCTGGGACCCTGGCAGACGAGCCATTGAAAGCCTGTATCCTTCCTGTCTCGTTGGGTTTTTGCCTGCCCGTCCTTGCCTGTCTGTGTTTCTGCCTGCCTGTCTGCCCCATCTGTCTGCATTTCTGCCCGTCTGTCTGCCTCTGCTTTGTTTTATGTTTTTCCTGCTCTTGGTCAGTAATCACTGTGGTGCCTCTCACCTGATTTAATCCCGTCCACGTGAATAAAAAAAAATGTGGGCTCATTTGGTGTCAGTGAACAGGCTTAAAAATGCCCAAACATTTTGTAACAAGACCTTTGGCTAATTTCAGCGTGTAACTGTGCCTGGTAATGATGCAAAACTATGCTTCCATTACAATGAATTAAACTTGCTACACCAGGTGTGAGAGCAGCGTATTGAGCAGCGTTAAATACCAAACCAAGCACCACCCAACTCGCAGTGTGTCACTCACCGGCTGGTATTGTTACTGATCTGCTGCGTTCAGATTTTTTGATCTCTATAGTGATTGGTTATGGAAAACTCAATCATCGTCTTCCTCATAAAAGTTGCCTAAAGTGCAGGCCATGTCAGACTGAAGATGTAAACAGAGATATGCTCTGATATCAGGCCAGGTGTAGCAGGTAAAAAGATAAATCCTGCAGCACATTTGCTCTGTGAAATGGTCTGCATACTTAATCTGTTTGATGAAGCCAACATGACTGTTCAAAGAGAGTCATTAACCAGAATACTGAACAAATTGAAAATTTGACTTAATGGCCCAAATAAAAAGTCAAGTGATCATTCACTCCAGAGGACAGCTTGAATATCTCAAATAAAATTTATAGTACATATGTTAGTTGTTGGGAACTTTCACTGAAAACCAAAAATGTCAACATGACAGTGACCTCTGTCAAACTTTCTGTTTGCATGTTTTCTCGGTGAACCACTTTCATAAACTGTGATGAAGAACTTCAGCATATCAGGCTGGTAACAGGTGTGCTAGAGTGACTGGCCGACTTTAGGGAACTCAGAGATACATTTTAGTAAATGAATTGTTTGTTTATAGAAGAAAAAAGGATTTCCATTGAAGTGACTCAGAAAACAGTTTCAGTTTGAATGGGTGGGAGTGTGGGGGTAATGTGCTAAACGCAGTCCCCTTTACTGCAGGACTTATTGAGGTGTAATGACGTTGTGGTTTAACACAGATGTGACAAAGTAACAGCAACAACTTTTTTGAAAGTGTGCTTAAGAAATTCCAGTTGAGATCATGGCTGTTACTTTTCTATCAGGGCAAAGCATTGACATTTTAGAGTAAGCTTCTTTATACGCAGTAAGTCTTCCAGTGTTGATTTTGGTATATTTACAAATCTATCAACACAAATATTACTGACGAGCAGAAAACGAAGAGTGCCATCTAAATGTTAAACACACAATATGTAACTCCAGCTGCTTGAGGTCTCTCAGTCAAAATAGTGACAATAAAGTACATTTCTTGATGTTGTTGTGATTTGTGTTATGTTTAGTCACATGTGCTGACCTCCTTATCCTACTTCACCCTCTGACTGGTGTCTCTCTGGAAGGCAGCGAGCAACAGGCCACGAAATGAAACGCACCTTAACTTTGAATTAAATTTCAGATTCATCTTAGGTTGAACATTGTTGGAAACATTTGAGATAATGCAGGTACATGACTCAATAAAAAATATAGCAAAAAATATATTTGGTTTTAGAGATTGAATTGTAAGTGTAAATGTCATTTATTACACGTTTAAAGCAGAAGTGTGTTCAAGTGGCAGTAAGTGTATTACTAATACTTGAAATTGAGTGCCATTTAATGACACCTAATCCCATATAATACTCTTAATACTAATGTGCATAGCAGGACAACCCTTTTTGTTCTGCCTTTACATCTTAAGGTGGGGACTTAAATTAAGTCTCAGAGGGCAATAATGAATATAATTAGGGTGTGATGAGTGACGGGACCCAGTTGGACTGGATCTGTTCCAGTCTGGGTCTGCTGGTGTTGACAGTCACCTACATGCGACCTACATGGGGACAGATGACATCGCCTCTATGTCTTCTGAAGAAGACTTGCCAATAAAATCGACAGCTGTAACTGAAGTTAGCTTTTAGTCACAAAGTTCACCGTTCATTGTAGGCTTTGCGGTCCATGCTGACCTCGGCACACCATACGGGATCTCAGCCCGACTATCTGCATTTTTACATCCTTTTTTGGGCTTTTCAGCACAAATGTCATTGCATGTAAACAGTACAGACTTCTGGTTGCTGTTTATTTTTGTGGCCCACAAGAAAATGCAACGGATGCTGTTGCCGTGAGATTTGAGGTCTTGTCTTCCGCCAGAGCCCCAGTGGTTACTGACCAGCCCCTCTGTGTTTTCTCTAGTGTATTTATTTCCTGATTGTCTGTGCAAGTTAAAAGAAACAAGCTTGTCCAGTAGTTGTAGTTTTTAGATCTTCTTCAAGTTTGTTGCCAACCTTCTAATTGTCTGCATACACCTCTGAAGACCACAGCCAACAAGCAGCTTTAAAACAAGGCTGCTAAGGCTGTTTTGCTCATTTTTTAAGAAAAATGTCGAGTCCCTGTTGGAGTTAATTTTAACATTTGGGGAAAAAATCATGGAAATTATTACATCAGAACATGTCAAATACACGATACACCCACAAAAACACAACACCTCAGTTGTGATAAAGTGGTAGGAGTTGGAAATGATGGTCTGTGGAAAATGAGACATTTCTAATCTGTATACCTGCGTGTCCTTTGATGGCACTGATGAACACTGGAAGTTTATCACAGGCACAATCGGTCTACACGTTAGAGTTCAAGTTTGTCATTCATCATTTGCGTCTTTCACTGTAACACAGACACAGACAGGAATACACACAAACACACACGACCACAGGATGTGATCAGAATTTGAACATCCTCTCTGCCCTCTCAACATCCTGTGTGAAAACCGTACAACCACAGCAACACAGGAAGTCGTGTCTGCGAGGAAGGACACAGAGGTTAGTAGGGACATGACTCCACCACAGTGAGCTGAGCTGAATGAAAAAAAAAAAGCGACGCATATACTGCATTCATTACTAATAGAATTAAGGTTCAATGCGACTTCCTCCTCACTGCCATGTGCAAGCCGGGAGTTGAAAAGTGTCTGACAGGCATTAGATAATATCCATTCACTACCATACAATACTCTCATCCAGCTGATCGAGTGTACCAACCTGTGGGAAAGAGTCAGTACTAATGTGATTAGGTTTGATGCTGCAGATGATTTGCCTCAGGGCATTGCTCTGCTCTCTGATCCTTCTTAATTGATACACGGATGTGGGTGGATGGCTAAGGCTAGCGAAGGGGGAGAAGGAAGGAGATGATGAAGGGGAGTTAAAAAAAAAAAGGGGAGGTTGTGTGTGTAGAAAATAGGGTAGAGGAGGCACCTGCTGGGTCCACATGGCTTTGAATGGGCCATTTTAAGTGGCTGTACTCACGCATGCATCAGACTGAAGCGCTGCCCCTGCTGTGAGCAAACGTAGTTGTGAGCACATGGTGCCTCTGATCAAGGCTATTGGCAAGGTGGTTTGTGTTATCTGCAGGGCAGACCAGGGATGGTGGGTAAATTTTATTTTAGGGGGCTGAAGCACAGGTGCATGTTGTAAAGACAGATAGTTAAGGGTGAAGTGGGGATAAAGAAGAGAGAAAACAGAAAAGTGGGAAAGGTAAAAAACAAGCACATATAAACAACAGAAAGGGCAGTATATATGCCATATTATCTTTACATTATCTGTGCATGGCAGTTAAGATATAGATAGGGTCAGCAAAAGGTAGCAGTAATGGCAAGAAAGCTATCATTGAGGTATGTGTAAGGTTAGGCAGCTAATACATTTAGTTAAACATGTCATAACTTCTGTTTTGGCCACATTAAGACTATTTGGAAATATGTTTCTGGAAACTTGGTGAACGTTAGTCCACTTCCGTCTCTTCTTTCAGCTCTCTGGTCACTGCTAACTCTGGGTTTTATTTATTTTGGTTATTTGGTTTATTTGGTTGGTTGGCGGCTAGTTACTAACTTTAACAGCCTGTCATTTGGTGCTGAGCAAGTGCTCTTGAGTAAGAAACAGAGAAGCTGCAGGGGGTAAAGCCAAAACAATAAGCTAACAGACACTCAGTTTCTGTAGAGTTGAGGGGAAACACAGAGTCGGGTGATATGTCTCTGTGGTTTCTTTACTACAAATAACATTTCAGGTATTACAGGTAGTAGTGTGATTTATTGTTCATATAAAAATATAACATTAACAATGTTTCACCTTAATTTGAATCTCAATGTTAAGCTAACTGCTACAGCTATACTACATACAGATTATGTACAGGTGTGGAGGTGATAAGA
>JAPZDY010000009.1:18186736-18198440 GCA_029783645.1 Ctenochaetus hawaiiensis | reverse complement strand
TTATTACATTTTTTTTTAATAACAATTCGGGTTGTTGTTACATATCGGGCTCTAACGACCCCCCGTCGGGGGGGGGGGGGTCTATTGGGGGGGAAAAGTCACTCTTGCCTGCATTCAAAACTTGAGAGCCCTGATCTAACAAAAATTCCAATTATTGCTTCAAAAGATACAAGTTTTTATTTCTCTTGATGTTGTGACAGCCCCAAAAATTCTCAAAATTAGCCAGAAATCTTCTCTGTTTGAAGCAGTAGTAAACAACTCTGCCATGCAAACAATTAAACAGCGATTTGTGCCCAAACAGGACTCTTAAATTACCCATAGAGAGTCTAAATTTGGAGCAGAGCTTCCTAAATGTACTACTTAAGGTAAACTACATTAAATGTGAGGTAATTAGTGTGCCACAGAACAGACCACAAACTGCTAATTGTGCTGCCTGTGGTTGTTTCTGCTTGCCTCCACCCAAAAGGACCTGCAGACTGCTCTTAATAGTAACCTCAGCATCTTCTCTCCTGCACGAGATCACTGTCCGAGCACAGAGCGTGCAAACAGTAATTGTCAGCTAAGGTGTGATACAATAACATGTCTGATAGCAGGCTGAGCTGTGGCACGGGGCACTCTGTGGTGTGTGTGTGTGTGTGTGTGTGTGTGTCTATTCAGCTCAAGCTGTGCACAAGGTTGTGCACCAGCAAAAGTGCATTTACATATGAGTAAGAGTGTGACTGTGAGCGAGAGTGGAGTGCAGTGTCTGTGTTTGTGTGAGTGGATGAAATATGTGGGTGTTTGTGGGGGAGTTGGATGATTTTTACAGGCACTGATTCACTCGAGGGCGTCCGTGTCCAGGCTTGTTTAAGACGTGCCAGGTCCCGGGCGTCGGGAATGGCGCTCAGTTACAGGATCACGCAAAGGCTGCCTGAGGCTTAACAGGAGTTGCCGACGCAGACAAAGTCAGAAAATCTGTGGTCTTTTATGTTGACAGAAAAACTTGTGTGTGAGTGTTTGCCCCCAGAAACTGCTGGCACTGCATCTTTTCTCTGAACTACCCCTAACCTGAGAAAATCCCAGTGGATTTCTATCACACTGGCACAAGTAAGAGCACATGCATGTTTTATGACTGATTGTGTTGCTGTTTGTTTAGATAACTTAAAAAGGTTTGAAGGTGAGAGTGTGTGACTTTAAACTTACTCACTGTTCTGTCATCGACTCAAACTCTGCCCCTCTACGTTTTTGTCGAGCAGTGACATCATTCCAGTCAAGGTCGTGACCTCCCCACCATTCATATCACCCCTGAAGGGATTCCCTGGTCTGACTTTACCTCCAGTATGACGTCTTAATGTCTAATACTGCAAAGTTTCCTCTGCTTCTTTTTTTTGGACAAGGAGTGAAACCAGGAAGTGGACCAGACACTGAGTATGAGCCTGAACACAGACATAAACACCGTTGGCAGGCAAAGAGGATCGGGGAGTTTTGGAGAGCACATGTGATTGTTCAAACACACAGATTTCTGATAAAGATTTTACTGCTTACCAAAGAAATGTGTGCAGCAATGAGGACAAACCTGACTGAGCAGCTGGTTTTATATCTGCCAAATCCACCAAAGAGAGAAATAACTGCTCGGGTTAATGATTTACATGATTCTAAAAAAGCCCTGATCATGAACTTCACAGAGGCTGACATGGCAATGTTCTGGAGGCAGTTTGTTTAAATAAAAGCCAAAGCCATCTTTTAACCATGTGGCAGATAAAGAACCAAGAGGAAACACACACACACACATAGCTGAGCAGCTGTGGCTGTGTGATTGAGCCAAACGATAACTGAGAAGATCCACTCAAAGAGGATCTTAAAGTAGCTTGGCAGGCAGCGGATGCACTGGGATCAAATGTGTGTGAACTTTGCTGGGGAAGCAATTTTAAGTGTTTTTTTTTTTTATTATTATTATTTGCTTCTTCAAGACCGTGCAGATAAAATGTCAGCTATCTCACATCCCTGCCTCTCCTTGTCCTCCAGCTCACAAACACACACACACACACACACACAGAGGAAAGATCTGGAGCCAATTGTTCTCTCATGCCACAACACCCTCACCCCACCCTCTCCTCTGTTACGCTAAATGTCTTCTTGTGCTACAGGCTCCCCGGCTTTTAACTTATAACCCTGAATCAGGAAAGATCATTAAGGGCACATTTTGCATTCATTACCATGATTGCATGTTCCCACAGTACAGACTAATGAACAGAGAAAGAGAGAAGGCAGGAGGACGACAAGACAGGAAATGGAGCAAAACAGAGTTGAATGGAGCCAGAGGACACAGCCAAACATATTTATCTCTGGTGCAAACATCAGTGACCCATGCTTTTGACTGTGTAACAGTTTATCTATCACATCTCCACCCTTGATCTCTGCAGAACGTGACCCAGCGCCTGTAAGCAAGCAAGTGAGAAAGCGAGGCTGCCCCCTGAAGCTCCACCCAGCTACCTGACTCACAGCTCCTGAAGGGCAGTTTCAGGTTCACTGGGCAGGATGGACAAGGGACCTTGAAAAGGAGATCTCTAAGTCCCGTCAGTTAGCACGGCCGTGGTCAGTGTGCGTGAGACCACGCAGCTGCCCAACAGGCTTTTTACCCCCTCTCTGCTTTTATCACAAAGTAGTGAGCAAGAGGTTGTGACAGGGCTGATGCACACAGAGGTCACAAGTCTTCCAGGGACATGAGAGACAAGTTGTCCTTTTTTTGACTCCAAAATGATCAAAGGATTTAACTCAGCTGGGAAACGGCAAAAATGAAAGTGTCAGCATGGATTTCATGGCACATAACAGTTGAGAGCACAAATTTCAGTGACATTTAATATCAAATGCGTCTCCAAATGATAGATATACAGATTTTCCCCTATAGCTCATTTGGATCTGACTGTGCGTACATGTCCTCAGTACACTGCCTCAGGCATGGGCGTAGGCGCAGTCTCTTTCCCTCCAACTATCTCCTCACGTAAGAACAGCGAGATCCTTTTTTTTTTATTTGCTTTGGCAGCGTTTCTTACATGTGTCCATCACTGTGTCTGATATACTATGTCTGCTGTTAGGCCTGATGTTATAAATGATTTCTGCCCAGCAATGTGTGAAATGAATGCTAGAAATTGTGTTAAAAAAATTGGATTTAAAAAGTAAAGAAAAAAAGATTTAAGAAGGCACAGAGTCTCCAGCTATAGAGGCTCTCTAAGCTGTACTTACTGGCACAAAGGTGCTTTAATCACAGATATTTAAGAGTTGCATGTAAATATTGACATTTCAACAGTAGATATCAACATAATGTAGTTCTGATAATATGAGCACAGCCTGAGGTGATACTTAAACAAAACAGCTGACAAAGTGCAGATCAGTGCTCAACAGTTTCATCTAATTCTAGTAATCATTAGGGATTTTACTGCTGTTTTACTGCCAAAATTGTGTTTTTAAAATAAAGCAAAATTGAAAGTATTGATTTTTTACAAATAGATGTAGCCAGGGCTGGAGAAGTTCGACTAAACTGTGGCCTGATTTGTTTCCAGATTTACAAAGTGGCAGTAATTACAGAGATGTAAGAACAGTACTGTCTAGGTTTAAATGAAAGGCTGCTACACACCAAAGCCTCTGAAGACGAGGACTGACGAGTTAAATTTGAGTTGGATCAAGTTATTATCTGTTTGAATGATCCACAGTGCAATTTTATGCATGTTAACTGCTCAGTAATGTGACTGAAAATTTTCTGGACCAAAATCATCCTTCATTCCGCCTCTGGAACAGATTTACAACCTCTTACCCCTCTTACTCCCTAAATTTGAAATTATTGAGTCCCATTAATGAAATAAGTGTTAAGATAGAAAAGTCACATTAGGTTGAATGGATTTTACGCTACCCACCACTCAGTTCAGTGAGTGGCACAGACGAGCACTTATGATTCCTAAGTATTTGAACCACTTGATTTTAAGAAGGGAATATTAGACTGGAGTGATTGATTAACCCTCCGAGCCAAAGATTAATATGAAAAAATACTGCTTCTTGTTTTTTTTCCTCTACAAATATCAAGGTAGTTAGCAGGACCTCAAAAACACACTTGTTTTTGTTGCTGTCATTTGAAAATTCAGTTCATTGATACTGAAAAAAAATCAGGCATCTCTGATTAAAAAGCTAATAAACTTTGTCCTTCAAATTAATTGCACACAAATGTTAAATGTGATCCAAGCTGTCAGCAACACCAGCAGGCTAATCGCTAACTGATCAACATCGTCCATTCGAAAACAAGAGAGCGTAAAGGAGCAAAACAGCATCAGGCCATCATGTGATGTTGACGAGGATGATAATAATGGTGATGATGTAAACAATGATGGATCCCTCTATTAATAGACCTGGCCAAAAAAAAAGTGACCACAGTCACAAAAGAGAACAGCAAGACTCTGGATGAGAGGCCCCATTGTGTCCAAACGAAGGAGTCAGCCGCTCAGTCAAGAGGGCACTTTTCAAACAAACCTCATTCGACTGAGCATGTCTTTCTCTGTCCCCTTGCCCACCCGCTCTCCCTACACTAACCCCCAACTCCTTTCTGCTGAGTGGGTGTTTGGAGGAGTTGTGAAGGTCAGGGCAAAGACTCTGAAGTGAGGAGTGAGCTGGAGGCTTTGACCTCTGATTGGCCCCCGACCCGGCTTCGTTGTTGTGAGTCACAGAGATGGAGCTGTAGCACCAACCAAAAGGGGCCCAGTGCTGCGGAGAAGCAGACGACAAGTAGGCTGCTCCCCGGCTCTGACAAAAGGAGAGTTGTGCAGAGGTGGCGAGGCACAATGGGACGGTTTGAGAAGAGGAGGTGAGGACAGCTCAATCCCCACCATAAGCACCTTATTGTGAGAGCCTGCTTTGTTAAACAGACTCTATAGGGCGAAGAAATTAAGGGGATTTCCCTGTGTGTAGGAATTGTTGATATTGTGTGACTGAGGAAGGAATAAATGCAGTTCATAACAAAAAAAAATATCTCCCACATCTTAAACCATTTCCTGTCCATGCTACTAAAAGGTAAAATTTAATTCTACATGATTTTCTGTAGGGGTCAGAAAAAAAGGCTCTTTAATAATGACAAATATATTTATTTTTCCTTCACTTGTAATTATGTTTATTTTTCTTATCACCTCCTTTCAAGCAGATGTTCACATTGTGGTCAAAAATAAATTCCTCACTCATGAGTACTCCACCCTAGCGATATACGTGCTTGTACACACACACACACGCACACATAGTCACACACAAACAGCTCTTTCCACCCTCAGGTCTTGCCTTTCCCAAACTCACACAGGAACAGGAGCAGGTAACACTCGGCTGGTTTTGGCTCTCATCCCTGTGATCCCGACTGTTAAAGCCCAGTCTGTTGCCAAGCAGCTCGTCCTGCCCTGGAACACTTTGAAAGTTTGTCCAGAAAAATATGCATAAAAAAAAAAAAGCAAAAAAAACAACACGTCAACAAAAAAAAACCCTGGAGCAGTTTTAGGTGATAAGTAGGTCTGAGGAAAAGGAGAGCGCAGAGGGAGGAATTTCTGTGCTTGAGTACACAGAGCAACTCTAAATCTAAACAGACTAAACAGACATGTGACTAATCAAGATGTGACTAAGATGTCGGCCACTTTTTTTTTTCTTTCTTTTTTTTTTTTTTAGTTTTTTCGCAAAAGCTGAAACCTGATAACTGGAGTGTTCAGCTAATCACCACATGTCATTGTTTAGAGCTGAATCCACCCAAAATTCGCAGCACTGCTGCTGAAAATCCACAGGGTGATTAATAGAGATTGTTCATGAAAAGAACAATAACGCATATTAATCTATAACACATTGTACATCTGTCTCCACGTTCACACATTTCTCTCTCCCACTGGTTGGGTAACACGAGTGTTTTTGACTAACATTTGGCAGGATGGCACGGTGCCACCTCACGAGTGTTCCCGTAAACACTCACCACTCTGGACCCTATGCTGTTGTGTTTTGCCAAAATGTCACTGGGACTGTGGTCAACCTCTACCGCAGCGCTGAATCAAACTTAAACCCGAGCAGAGCGGAGCAGAACAGGGCAGCAGCAGAAACAAGCAGCTGCACAGAGAATAGAATTTATAAGGGAGGTGGCAAAGTGGAGGCACAACACTGCCAGGAACTGTTGTTTTCCTCTGTTTATTCATATTCCCATGGATACTGACAAAAAGGCATAGAATTAAAATAGTGGCTGCGAATACCAGAGAATTACCTGAGATGAGGCCATTATAATCAGGCACAGAGACCCTAAAAAGTGGTGATTTCAGACTTTCCAAGTCATGTCAAGAAGATGGGAAACAGTTGTGTTCTGCTCTCTGTGACATTTTAAAAAGATGTTGAGTAACTTCTGTATGAACAGGAGTTTTCCCTTTAGGCCTAAACAAGACAGCAAGGTCTGTCAGAGCAAATATCTTTCTATGTGCTTCTTCCAACAAGTACATGTTGTTACAGGGTAGTTGTGACTGCTTATTGCCAAAGTGAAAAACCTGTTGAAAGCTCGATCCAGCCCTTTTCTCTCCAGCGCAGGTTGGATACACACCGACTGACTGATGTGCTGTGGATGAGAGTGGCAAAGACTGAATAATCAAAAGTGCTTTGAAATATATAAATATGATGATATTCTGGTCGAATTTGTCAGCTTGCTAGGTTTCATTTCCTTACATAGACCACTGATTCCAAACCACAAGAAAACTGTCCATATAAGTAATAAAGTACCTGGAAGGCTAAAATATAAACTACACCAAAACTATGAAATGCAAATTGATTGAAAGAACCCAAAGTGTGAAAGATATGTCCACATATTTGCATCAGTGATTAAAATAAAAAGCCTGATGGATTGAAAAAGGAATGTATGAATGTTTGAAACATCCTGATTCTGCTGGATTGACAGATCAAGAGTATAGAAAACTGTCCTAACGATACCCATTATTGTTTAACTACTGTTGCTGGTTAAAATTCAGTTTATGATCTATTCATAAAGTTAAATTATTTGGACATACCAGAATGTCCTTCACATCCACATCAGATGGGTTTAAGGGTATTAGAAACCACTGATTCAGACTGATACTCAGCCTGTTTCTAGATTTTATTATTCAGTAATATGATATGTACACTGGCCTTGTCTCCACCTGTAAACAAAACACTTGTTATTGATGTGTTTCCTGGTATAAACGACTGTTGAACATGATCAGAGATTCATCCCTCAGGTGCGACCAGAGGATTTAGCGCCTGCTGAAGCAAAAGATCCCACCTGACTTGTTTTGTCTGTGCAGGGATGGGATTTATTGGTGGAGGCATTTGTGTTTGTGTGGGCGTTGGAAGACTTACAAGCGGGAGACAAAGGTTCCTTTTTCCACAACTAAAACAGGTGCACAATTGAGGAGTCACATTTCCTCTCTCTGCAAACTGCGCTTTCAGAGAGTGAACAATATTTCTTCTACCTGTGCAGCCAAATTAAATGAAAAGTGAGGTATTATAGATCAAAAGGCTAAATTATGGAACATGAATCCTCTTGCTGGATGTAGCTGACTGAGTTTGGCTTGTGTTGAACAAAGTTTTCTGTATTTCCTATCTGTGATCAAAGCAGGGTCACTTCAGGCATCCTGCCAAGCATCAGCAGTTGCTCACAAACCGATCTGTAAACTGTAGGAGGAAATGTTTGCTCTTTAACTTGTTAGTGTTCTGCTTCAGTGATGTGTGACATTTAGGTGTGTTGTGAGGCATCACTAAAGACCAGGGCAATCAGTTTTAATGTAAATATCAGTGAGAGGACTTTCAACTGGATATTTGTTTATTCGTCTGTCCTGGTCAGTAATTACAAAGGGATGTTCATTCCTTCTCCCTGCTGAGACAGAAAGTCCCTTACTAACCCCTAACTAGCTCTTGGATTGGGTTTATACAGGAGCGGGACTGCTGCTGGAATGAAGCCCGGATGGGCGTGGCTTCCCGGTTCTCCCGGAGAGGAACTGCTGCATCATCATGCCCATATAAGGCCTGAGGACTTCCTCCACAAGATCGATCATAATAAACAGCACAATAGTCGATTTTATTAAATGCTTTAATTGATATTTAAAAAAACTTATCATGTTGCAGATGACCTGACCCGTATTCAATGTTAAACTTGCTACATTAAATCGACTAACAATGGCGCATATTTTTACGATGTTACAATATGGATGAATGAATTAACACTACCGATGTGATCTCATACAGTAATCCCACCTTTTTGCTTATAAAACCATCACGTCTTTAACCCTCAAACGCGGGGAAAAAAGCTGTAAATATAACGCAAGCTCTTCTATTTCTGACACCGCTCTCCGCTGCGATCCATCCTCGGCGCTCTGTCTTGCCTACAGGCTTGTTTACAGTCGCCTCTTCCCGGCATTAGCGTCACACAACGTCGCATTCACAGGGGGCGGAGTCTCCACCCAGCCGGCCAATCAGAGCGCTGTGGCTGCGCCTCGCTCTATTCCTATATAAAAAGGATGTACTCACTCATCTGAACACACCTCACCAAGCATCAAGAGCGACACATCAACTAAGCAGGAATCAGAGTCATAACTTTTCCTTCACAGGATTGCGAAGAAAAAACAGCAATCGGACACTGGGAAAGACTTTTATCTGCTAACACTGAGCTGCACACAGGTTTTGTTGGATCCTGGACCTTCACTCTCTCTTTTTGGAGTGATTTTTCTTTACTCAGTTTTGATTTTGGGACACTGTTGTGAGTCGACGGGTGCATGCTCACTGCTGACACTGACATTTGTTGATTGTCCAGAGACTGTGTTTCAGCTGGTAAGCTAACTTTTCCTAAGACTTAAGTCTATGTCTACAAAGATGGAACAGCCTTTTTATCATGACGACTCTTTTCTGTCGGCTTACGGCCACTCAGATGCAGCAATGCACGACTACAAACTGCTAAAGCAGAATATGAATTTGAACTTGACAGAGCCCTACCGCAACTTGAAAACGCAGCTGAGAGCGGAGACAGACCTTTACCAAGGTGGGCAGCAAGATGTGGGGTCCCTGAAGCTCGCGTCCCCAGAGCTTGAGAGGCTCATCATCCAAAACAGTAACGGTGTGATCACCACTCCCACCCCGGGCCAGTACTTCTACAACCGGGGCATCACTGATGAGCAGGAGGGCTTCGCCGAGGGGTTTGTGAAAGCCCTGGACGAGCTGCACAAGATGAACCAGATGCCTCCTCCTAACGTGTCCATCGGAGCCGGTGGAGTTACGACGTGTTCAGCGGCGGCCTCTAGTGTCTTCGGCTCCGCCTTGCAGCCCGAGCCCCCCATCTACACGACACTGAATGCATACTGCCCAAACACAAGCCTCTCATCCGCATCCAGCTACCCTACAGCCACAATCAGCTACCTGCCGCCGCACCAGCAGAGCCACCCTCAGACCACGACGCACGGCACGCACCCGTACCAGCACGCTCTTCCCGGCACCGGGCTCCATCCGCAGCGACTCGTCGCTCTGAAAGAGGAACCTCAGACCGTGCCTGACCTCCTCAGCAGCGACGGCTCACCTCCAATGTCCCCGATCGACCTGGAGACCCAAGAGAGGATCAAGGCAGAGCGCAAGAGGCTGAGGAACCGGCTAGCGGCAACCAAATGCCGGAGGCGCAAGCTGGAGCGCATCGCCCGGCTGGAGGAGAAGGTGAAATGTTTGAAGAACGACAATCAGGGGCTCTCCAACACGGCATCGGTGCTCCGGGATCAGGTGGCCCAGCTCAAACAGAAGGTCCTAACACATGTGAGCAGCGGCTGTCAGCTGATGCTTACAAGCAAGATGGAGGAGTTCTGAACAACAGAGACTACTAACGGACTGAAAAGTAATAACACTGGAGTCATGTTCTGCATGAACAGCACTGGGACACCGGCTGATGTGTGGTCAGCACTGACAGCAACACAGAGCCGTGGGCCATGTGTACACAACTCTTAAGACTTTTGGGGGTGAAAAGACTGTTTGAAATGGTACTTCCGGATGCTGGACATCGCTCAAAAGACCATTCAAGCCTTGACACCAGGGCAGCATCCAGACTGAGCAGACACTGAGCAACACAGAGGGCACGGGCCCAGAAGTCGGGTTTACTAATGGTAGAAAATGGGAATTATTATTGTATACTTTGTACTTTTTGCAACTGATATTGTGATGCAACGCTGCGTTTATTCATTGTGTAAATTATTTTGTTTGTCCGGTTGATCCAGACAAACTAATGATGTCCAATGTTTACACTGTCTTTTTTATTTGTGATGTGTATTTAAGTAAAGTGTCTCAAAATGAAACAGAAATGATGGACTCGAGTGTTTGTTTTGTGTTTATTTACATCACTTAAAACAGTATGGTCAACAACATGCCACTGATATAAACATAAGGGGAAGAGTTGGGAGGATAAAGAGGTTTCATATTGTTACCACAACTGTTGGAATACTGCGGCTCCTAGTGAGAAACCGTTACACAAGCACATTCTGGTTTCAGTGTTTTTTTACGCACACGACGTAGCGCACGTACGCAGGCCTTTCCTTATTACGTATACGGGCTTGTCCATATACGGGCATGTTGGTGAGTAGGTCGTCACATGGGAGGATTTCTGGGAACCCCCGCCCAGGTAAAGCAAAGCAAACTGGTTTCATGTGAGTCCCTCCTTCTATTGTATCGATAAGGCCCGCGTTCTTTCGAGGGTGGCGGAATTTCCTTTTCTTATTATGCAATATTAAATCAACCTGTCATGGATGGAGCAAAGTGCAAACCTTGCTGTGAGGCAAATGGGTAAAAGTTGTACTAACTCGCTGTAGGACACTTCAGAGAATAGGTACAAATCTCAGTAATGTGACCTCAGTGATCATTTAAAAGCAATATTATCCATATTTAACGGAGGTTATTATTAAAGATTCCACTCGAAGCCGCAGTCAGGTTCTTAAATCCGTTTGGGAGCAGCATGTCGGTGCCACTCACGCGTGAAAACCATGGAAGCATATTTGAGGTGTCTGTATAATTGAATAATCGCACACGAGGGGAAGTGACAGTGGCTTCAGGAATGTCGGGGGCGTCTAGAGATGCCACGCTACTTGGCAGAGCGGTGGGTGTGCGTGGGCGTACGCGGCGCGCACGAGCATCTGTATGGATGGATGGAGACGTGTGCGCTGCCAAGAACGACATTCTAGTGGGACGCATCAGAGGCCAAATATGTGCGGCATAAGAGGTTCAAAGGATTGGTGTTAGGGGGAAAGTCCCGCTTTAAGTAGGTTAGATGTGAATGGGTCGTTAGGCTATTAGCCAGGGGTCAGCAGACGTTTTCATGGGTCCCAGGTGCACCAAAACAGTGATGATAACCATGATATATGGTGGGGGGGGGTGATGGACCATGCTGACCATTTAGAGTTTAAAGGAAAATCCGTGATGCACAAAAGAAAAGTTTGTTGAATTTTTTTTTTTAATGCGACCTCTGGCCTAGAGAGAAGCCGGTCTCAGGAAAACCGGAGGGGGATTTCTGTCCTGTAAAAAGAAGCGTGTGACGTACAAGTAAACAAGACAGTTGGTCTAGACTGAAAAAACCTCTCTCTCCTTCTGTCTCTCTCTCCTTCTCTCTCTCTCTCTCTCTCTCTCTCTCTCTCTCTCTCTCTCTCTCTCTCTCTCAGAACTCACGAAACCCACAACAAAAGAG
>JAPZDY010000009.1:18175045-18186636 GCA_029783645.1 Ctenochaetus hawaiiensis | reverse complement strand
TTAAAAAAACTCTCTCTCATTCTGTCTCTCTCTCTTTCTCTCTCTCTCTCTCTCTCTCTCTCTCTCTCTCTCTCTCTCTCTCTCTCTCAGTACTCACGAAACCCACTTCAAAAGAGCCTTGGAGCGAAGGCTGCGGTTTTGAACGTACTCTCACCTCAAGCTGTTTTGGAGAGAAAGGTTTTAATCTCTTTTCATCTGACACGTATTTAAATAACCTAATTTCCATCAATAACAACACCCCATATGTATTTTTTTTTTGTCATGGACGTGGAAACAGAACCCGGGACGCCCACACCAGTTCTCCTTTCCTGTTGCTTTTTATAAAGAAACCTACATTTTTAGGGGATGTACATGTTTTTGATCTCTGTGACTGTTTTTTTTTGTTTCTTGCTTCACACGACATCTTCAAATATTTATGATAAGAAGCAATAACGGTTTTACTGGCTGTGGATCTGAAGAAGGGAAAGGTTTTATTTTCCATGAAATACTCATGAATATGTATGAAGTGTCACCAGAGTCAAAGCTAATAACATATCCCCGGTGCTAACTAGTATCACACCGCTTTATTACACTTGCTGCTGTACTCGAGCCCAGCTCCCACTCAGAGGATTTCTTCTAAATATCACTGCAGTGTTCGAGTCTCCATTTACGCACACAGCAGGCCTACATATTATAATGCGCGCACACAGTCCAAAAACAAGCCAATTGAAGCCATACTGGCTCTCCACACGCCTCGGCCCACAACCCACACTGAGTGTCTGTGGGAACATCTGTGATGCGAACAGTGACGTATGAGGAGCTCTGGGTGGGTTTGATTTTCCTCTCCACGAGCCCCCTTCCCCTCCCACAGACACGCAGGCCTGGCTCTCTCACGCATTCTCTCTCTCTCTCTCTCTCCCTCTCTCCCCGCTCCTCTGTTATCTTCTCCAGAACCATGAATATTCCTCCCACCTTGCCGCAGCCATCTGAGGTTCTTACAGAAGTTGGATCATGAGTTGCATCAGTAGCTAATAGAGAGGCGATTTGGGAAAGGGATGTTTATTTCATGACACCTAGTTTGAGGAAAGTTTGCTGCAGTTATCCACATTTTGTTGTGTGTATTAAAAATGTGTTATGAGTAACAAAACTTTAAATCCAGAGTGGAAAGACTGAAGTTAGGAGAATAGTTCTAATAGCAAAAGTTTTTCTTACTCTGAGCCTGACAATTGATTCTGATCTGCCTCATGAATTTTACAGTCTCACAGTCATGCACCAGCTCTTCCCCTTGCAATGCCAACAGCAGCCCAACAGTACAATACTTTAATTTCAAATAATTTATTTTGATCTAATTTATTTATTTAACAGGGACAAAATCGACATTGTTGTTCAGACACCAATCTAAAAAATGCTGGAATAAATGAGCTGTCATCATCAGTGCCTGGAGCAGGTCATAACAAATCAGCTCTTCACGTCATCAGTATGATTACAGAACAATACAACACAACACAGTTGAACACATTAAAGTACACCACAATACAATACAATACAATACAATACAATACAATACAATACAGTACATCACAGACATAACAGAGACATGTAAAGACAATAAAGGCAGTGACAGTGAGATGTATTAGACAGATTATTCATGGTTGCAAGTTTGGTTTGCTTTAACCCATAAATTCACTTTATGTTCTTAGATCTCACTCTTATTGATTCACTAGGTGAACTATTGAGTGACTGACTGAGAGGACTATTTGTCTGGGCATCACAGAGGTTAT
This sequence comes from Ctenochaetus hawaiiensis, assembly GCA_029783645.1. Taxonomy (NCBI): domain Eukaryota; kingdom Metazoa; phylum Chordata; class Actinopteri; order Acanthuriformes; family Acanthuridae; genus Ctenochaetus; species Ctenochaetus hawaiiensis. The sequence continues at coordinate 18,184,876 of JAPZDY010000009.1, read as the reverse complement.
TTGTGTGACAAAGCTTTAACACAACTTTAAATCTACAGTAAACAGAGTTGACATTAAGAAAAAAATGTGTGAAATTATGGTCACATTGTAGTGAATGTTAGTCTATAAACGCTACAGCAGAGCAGCTGCACTGTCACTCAGACTGTGGACCAGGGACACTGCTAAGTAAGACTCAGTGTAGTTGAAGGATTTTGTAGGTGAAAACCGCCATCTAGTGGATAAACACCAAAACAGCATCTGAAGTCATGAACTGCTAATAAGATGGATTCAGAATGAATAAGAATTGTCCTGTTTTTAAAGACTTCCTTTGCTGTGGTCATGATAACACAAAGTAACAGAAACAAACAGTTAATCTGTAAGCAAGAGGCACATGTTGGTCACTAAACAAGTTTGTCTGTGTATGGGGGAGGGTGCTGTTTTCTAAACCCACATGTAAAACATATAACTTTACAATATGGGTTTTAATTAGGTCCTTTGTTCCTTTTTGAACTGGTTCTAACTTTTGGTGTGCTTGTCAATGCATATGTATTCAATTTCAGATATATTGTGCCTGTTTTTGAATGAACAACTCAGTCAGGTTTTTGTCTGCAGTAGCACATTGGACATTGTGCAATTTTTATCCAAGTGGGGATTTTACTGTGGAGAGACAGGATAATGTATCTAGCTTGTTGCCTATTGTCATCCCTAATACAGAGAGAGTTTGTTTGCTATTTACTTTTATAACTGCAAACCTGCCTGTCTGCACGGTTCTCAGGATTTCAATACAGTTGACTTATGTATTCAGTTGCTGCAAAGGGCTCTATGAAAATGATTGGGTAGGGGCAGAGGCCAGAAAAGGGGAAGGGTAATTTATTTTTTTCTGTCATGTAAGGTAGTCTTGGTGTGAGCAGGTATGTGTCCGCATTTTTTCTCACCCTAGATATTTAGATAAAGCAAACAAATAAGAAAAGAAAAAAATATTTCATCGATGTAGATACATATAAAGGTGCCACTAGTCACCACTTAGACTTATTTTATATATATGCGTGTGTGTGTGTGTGTAAAAATGAGTGAGAGGGTGTAGGGATAGAAAGTGAAAAACAAAGACGTAGAGTCTTTTGGATGTTGAAGATCAGACTTTGGCCTTGCAGCAACATTTTAAATATATCATCTCATCTCATCTGTGTTACAGCTTGTTTCAGATCTTGGCCCTGAAACAAATTAGGAAAATAACCTCATCTAATTTAGGTCACAATTTGTCCTACAACTGAAGTGCTCACATTCGTACAGTCATCAGCTTAAATGTCTCTGCACTTGTCTGCGTGTGTGTGTGTGTGTTCATGTGCAGCACACAGCAACACTCAGTGATGACCCTCCCTGTCCAGCTTGATCATTTGCTGTAATGATGACTTTCACAGAGGACACATTATTAGCTAACATCATCAAGTAGCACCAGTTCACTACAGAAATAGCTGCAGTGGATTCATCTGCCACACACACACACACACACACACACACACAGACACTGTGCCTCAGTGTCGGTCCTCTCAGCAGAGAAATGTCAGCGGTGTGTGGCATTATCCACATGATGCACAGCTTGTGTTCATTTTCACCTGCAGAGGGCACACACTGTTCCACTGAGGAACTTCTCCAAAATGATTCATGTGGAAAATCCATGCGTTAGTCACTTCAAATAAGATTAAAATATGCCATTGTGATAATAACCTGGATATTGTTAGCTAATCCAAGCAGTATTCATGCAACCTGATCTATGGGGGGACGGGAAGGGGGCTCTTATTGCTGGATTCAGATAATGTAGACTTGCTGTCAGTTGAATTGTCGCAAATGTGAGTCTCTGGAAGGACTTAAATCCTTCCAAGGCCAGAAGGCATTTATTTCAAATGTGGCCAGGATAATAAAAACAGACATTGACAGGGTTTAAATAAATTATCTTGATTTTTATTTAAATATAAGTCCATTTGGATTTCACCCTTAAAGCAATGGTTAGGGAAGGGTGAGAGCGAGTGACAGCTGTCGGGATGGGAGGGTAAACACGCATGTCATGCTGTATCAGTAAATTGGGGGATGACAGCAGCGACAAGGCCTTGCACAGACACTCTGCTCCCATAATTTGAGGTGGAGGCCATGTTTCAAGACGCCAACACTGCAGCTAAATGTTTCTCGGTGTGTCAACATGCAGTGCTCATCCTGTGGTGATAACTGTATAAGGATGCTGGGTTTGATTTAATTAGATTTGAGCGGGAAGAATTTCAGTGTCGTTGTTATTAGGCTAAAACAGTGCTTTTCTAAGTTCATGAAGACTTGACATTTAGAAATACAATCGTCGCATAAAAGCAAGTGCAGCCATCAGTGGTGTAGCAGGTGGAGGGAACCCAGAGGAAGCAAGGAAGTGTGCAGTGGGCTGCTTCTATTTCCAGAGAACTGAGGTTTTTGTGATGCACAGTGCAGAGAAACTCTGTATAGCTCTGCACAGTAGGGGTTTTGGCATTTATGGAAAGAATTACTGTACAAGACTCTTTGCAAAATCCACCCTCTCTGACAAAGAAGGAACGCAGAAATCTTCTCTGTGGTACAAAAGTGTGTGTGAATTTCAAAACTATTATAAATAAAACATGAAATGTTATCACATATAATACACCAGTGATTTACAGCCAGCTTACCAATGAGGTTACTTCTGCTGTCTCCAGATGGAAAGTTCCACTAATAAAGCAGCAGTAACTCAGGCAAACTCGGGAAATACAGAAAAACGGTTGTTTGTTTTAATTACAATCACATATTTGTATTAAGGAAGAGTAAAATCAGACAAATAGGATCACAAATTGGTGTGATGATCTTTCAAAAAACAACATGTTGCAATCTTTATATTGGCCTTCAGTTGATGGCTGAAATGGAGAGTGAGAAACTCACTGATTGAAGTATAGCAGGTAGCTCAGTGCACACAGACCAAGAAGCTTTCAGGGGCCCATGAAGGATGTTGATCATTGCTGTTCAATAAATATGGATTAACCTCTGGCCCTCAAAGCAACTGTCAACAGCAACATAACATATAATATAGCTTGATATCTCAATCTCTCACGTTGTGTAGTACACACATGGATTGTGTGTAAATGAATGTGTGTGAATGAGTGTGTACTTGTGTTACAGGAGAGAGGGAGGGGCCCAAGATAAATATTTGTACCAGTCCAATCACAATTATGTTACGTTGCTAGTTGATACCAAGTAAACATAAAAGTGAAGAACTGTTTCAATGGTAAGCAGTAAGTAATGAATAACCATTAAACCAGTTAGCTATAAGTAACTAATAAATGTTTAGAATAGTTAGAAGTAATGGACACTCAAAATAGTTGACTAAAAGTAAGGGATAAACAGTTGAAATCATTAGCTAAAACTTGTAAATATACACATGAAAAGTCCAACTTCTGCTACTTCAAGTGTTACGAATGAACTGATCCACAACTGACAATTAAATTCTTTGAAAAATGTGTTGTAACCATGTTTACTTTTATTTAATTAAGTTAAACAACATCCAGTTACTAACCTATTTAAATAAACTGATCATGTTGATTGATGTTAATCTGAGAGCATAATGAGGGAAGCATCGAATCACTCTAGTTCCTCTTCCTTACTCAGATATAATAGAAACATCAGGACACTTAAAGTAAAATGCACACCTGTTTTGGGGAGTTACAGGATGAAAACAGGGCAAATTGTAGCAAACTGAAAAACTATGACAGGCTCAGAAGGGCATTTAGAAATGTTGTCTTTATTTTTAATGTAAAGCACAGAAACACCTTTTTCCCGCATTACCATAAATCAGACAAATCAGTTTCCAATTTATACAAAACTTTTACATCTAACAGTGCCTCACTCTAGAAATACATGACGTAATTATAAAAGAAACATCCACAGTACATTGATGATACACGTGATCAAACTACCAGAGCAACCATAGCTAGTATGAATGCTCTGTGGGTTTACTCTGACAGATTTTTGTTTCTAAGCATAAACCTTCCCTCAGGTATGAATAATACCTCTCCATGGTCAATTTCCTACCAGATCTCCTACGTTTAGGCCAGTAGTATCTGTTAAAAAACCTAGGTTACATTCAAGATTATCGTTACTCTGAGCGACCTCTCTACTATCATATACCCTTATGACATGTAGACTGCACGATACGGCATCACAACAGTAAGATCTGCATTAAACAACTGACTAATGCACAGATTAAAGTCACCTATATGGTTGAAAAGAGTAGCAGGGTGGTGCAGCACTGGTGCAGGTACATCATGTTTACAATACTGTCATGGAGAAGTCCTCTGTGTGATGATGACGTGTTTGATTTTGATTGAAGGACTTCACATTTCCCATGTGTGAGGCGCATAAGTCAGTGATGTGTTTTACTGAGCCATACAAAGCAAAAAAATACTTGATTTTGAGAAATATCTTGTTAAAAAAACAGCTTGGCAGCTGGCAGGTATTATGGGATCTATATATTTATTATTAAAGTCAGAGCCCTTGCAGAACTTATATACTTGACTGAATCGTTGATTGTGGCATCTTTAATTGTCAGTGATTTTCTTAAAACCCGAATGTTTAGGTTGTTCAAATTGACCAGATGTTAATTGGAAGTGTTAAAACATGTCCGTCCATCCAGATAACCTTTATCGGATGTTGGTTATTCAAAGCTATAGAGATTAAATGTAGATAGTGTTGATAATGACAATGAGAGCTTGGGTTTGAGTGGTAAGGTTAGTTACAGGAGCAAATGCACAACTCCATTTCAAGAGAAAGAGTTTTTATATAGGGATCTAGACAATTATCTCTAAATATACTGCCCTCTTTCACTTGGCTCTACAAGCCACTCCCACTCCCCTCCACGTCCTCAACGATGACTGAGCGTTTACGCAGCACAGAGTTGCCCTTCCTGCCGCTTCTGGCCTGCAGGGGCAGCTTGGTCTGGCAAGGGGCCCGGTACTGAGGCAGGCCCGTCTTGGTGGTGTCCAGCTCCTCCGGGTCATCCTGCTGGGCCCTGAGGGCGGCAATCACATCCTTGTCCGAGGGGCTGAGGGTCAGGCAGCCGCAGGGACGGCCGCCCCCACCCTCCACTCCAACCTCCCCAGCTTCTCCCACGTCCTCCGGCTCGTCCTCCACCGTCATGAAGGCGTCTCCCCACAGGCTCTCACAAAGATCCCTGCCATGCTGGTACATCTTCAGGCACAGACAGCAAATACACACACACACACACACACACACACACACACACACACACACACACACACACACAAATATTTACAGGACATGCAAAGATATCTGCCCTTGTGGCAAAATGTTGGCCGCCCACTGAGGTTAACTAGCAATGCAGAGAGAAAACCACATTGCAAAAACTCTCAAGTAAAAATCCTGCATTTAATTTTATACTCGAGTCAAAGCCATATTATTATCAGCAAAATGCTTCAAGTATGAAAAGTAAAAGTAGCTCACATCAGTTCTTTCCAAGTAATAAATTACTGAGATCCCAGAAGATTTTTTTTTAATCTTATTTGCATAAGAAGATAATGAAATATAAATCCTGGTACAGCTTTGCATAACTCTAACCTGAGAAGGTTTTCTCAGAAACATGACTGACAACAGTGGACATGAAAGGCGTAATAAAGCATCATAATATCTAACTTGATGATATGTTTTGAAATTAAAGTAACCCAGAAGCTATAGATTGTTTCACACATTGGAATAAAAGCACAATATTTCCCCCTGAAATACACTGAATTAAAGTAAATGGACTTCATTTTTAATCTTGTTGTCTACTGACACCTAAAAGTGCTTTGGGACATATGTCACCTTAACTCATTCATTCATACATTAAAAGCATGCTGGATGCCAAGCTACAGTGTTTTCTCACACACTGATGGCACAACGAGAGCACTTTGAAGTTCAGTATCTATCTTGTCTAAGGACACTTGGACACGCGGACCGGAGCAGCCGGGGATCAAACCACCGTCCTGCTGATTAATGGACGTCCAGCTCTGCCTCCTGAGCCACAGCTGTTTGAAGTAGAAGAATAAAGCAGCACAAATTGGAAAAGCACTCTCTAATTCGTACCTCAAGGTAACAAGATGATTTATTTGTTTTTATGCAACACAGAGTTGCACAAGCAAATGAAAGTGTGTCATCCTTTATGATCCAAACGCAGAGCATGAAAAATAAAGTCTGATATATATACTGTTACTTTAATTCATTTACATTTATGAGTATGCAAACAGAAAATAGTCCTGTAGCCAAGTGCATTCTTGCAGTTTTTTAAATACAGTACTTGAGTAAATGTACTTAGGTACACTCCACCTCTGAAAAGTACTGAATTTAAGTACTTTGTTTTTCACCCTGGAATTGCATTTTCAATTCTATGCATACTATTTGCACATGGCTCACTATTTTGGCAACACTCATCGAGCAGAGCCTTTCTTTGCTTGTAAACATCCATTTGAATAAATGATTTTGGCCCTTGAGGGCGACGCCGGCCTTGAAAACAAACACCGTGTGCCAGGTGTGAGAGGAGGCTGCAGGCACCTGACAGCTGCTCTCGCAAGCGGCTTTTGTCTGCCCCTCACTCGCCACTCATCTGCGCCACCCTCGAGAGCAAATTATAACACAAGTTGACCTTGGAGAGCTCACACTGGTATCTGAGAGACTTTGTCTCTGTGCAGAATGACGATTCTGTCAAGCCTCAAGGAGTAGAGGGACAGATCCAAACTAATCGGAAAGGTCACCTGCAGCACCTTTTGTGACAGGAAATTCATCACAGCTTTCAGTCTTTATAAAGTTCTTCTTTAAAGGAAAAACTCCTATTAGTGCTGACATTAGCTTTATGTTGTCTGAAGCATGAACAATCCTGCTCCTCTCTAATTAGACACCTATACGGATTAAAGGGGATATTGCACAACGCTGCAAAAAAACCCCCCAAACAAATCACAATTCAACATTTAAGCCGTTTAACTGTAAACGGTGCAGGCCTGCACACTCAGAATAAGTTAGGAAAGCTAATTAGTGAAGTTTCAGTGACACACGCTGGGCTTTTCTGTTCTTAAGCTCCCATTCTCTCTGCCGTGACGGTATCATAACAGTCATTATGATGTGCTGCCAAGTCACCAGCTCTGTCTCCTACTATAGCACATTATGTCCCATACTTAACTTCCATTATATCTCCCCATTCAATTTTTTTCTCTCTCCTTGGTTATTTGCTGCACTCACAGTTTGTATATATCTCTCATTCTTCCTGCTTTTCTATAGCCCACCCCCACCCAAGCGTCTGATTCCTTTCATCCTCCTGTCTGTTAGGGGATTAGGACTGAGTCACACAGGGTGCTCAGAGAAGAAAAAAGCTGTAATATATTTACGGTGTTTGAAGGACAAAGAGGATGATGGCTATTTTTCTCTGCTACATACGGCATATTCTCTTTCTTAAACTGAGGTCTTATCGCAGCAACCCCATAATACACACAAGAGCATTTCTGTCCTTCCCCAGGCAGACATGGTTTGCTGCCAAAGCTAATTCAGTACAAGCACAAGGGGCTTTAGACGACATGGTGTGATCGAATAAGTGAGATACAGAAATTTCCTGGGGCTCTCTTCTGCCCTTCCCATCCTTATCTTATTTAATTTTGCCCTTCTCTGTCCAAAAACCCATGACTTTACACCTGGTGTGACAGGAAACAGAAGAGAGAGAGGACTTAAATCCTTGAACAGGCTGACAGCGATAAAAGAGGTTTTCTTACAGCAGTCGTCTGCTGCAATGATTCCCTTGGCCGGGGGTCAAGATCAGATTAGAGAGAGGTACATTTCATATTTTATGTAAATGAATGGAAAAGACTACAGTTATAAAATATTAAACAGATATCTTCCTCCAGTAAAAAACCCTCTTATCTGTGGGAGTCAGGATAACATTAAACAGTCTGATAGTCTATCACAAACTGCAACTGGTGGAGGTGATGATTTGAAAGGTAACGCTTTAGATAACAACCCACAAATTTCAGTGTAATTATTTAGTAAATACACACAGATAATAAATGAGGTACTTTTTGGATTTCTATTGCAAGGACAAAAGTGTAAGACATGAAGTTTATATTTGCTTTTCTGTCCTGTCTTACATTTACTTTAAAAAAAATTTAACTGAGGGGATGGCTCTTAGTTTTTAGTGACACAACATTACAGTTCAGACAAAGCATCGAGCACATATGAGAAAACTAATTATTACTGTGTAAGTCTGTGGTAGACAGGCTGTAAAATCCCCTGTTCACCCCTTTTCACTGTAATTACAGGGTATGCGGGAGCTAAAATGAAGTGTTCTCTCATCACTCTTTAAGTAATTACAGCCTCAGTGTTGTGTCTGCTGGCTGTTACAGTTTTATATCGAAAAAAACATAGAAAAGGGAAAAATAGCCTCTGGGAAAGGACATATAAAATTAATCTGTCTGTCTCCTGCACATTCTCTGATTTTACTCATCATATACCTGGTCATCAACAAGTACTGTGTTATTTATGTGCCTCTCCAATGCAAACTTGTTGCCCTTATAGTCTATGTAAAGGAAGAACCCTTGTAAGTGTTTCATTTAGACCCAGTATGTACACAACATTTACAGTGTAATCTGCATGCTGTAATCTGAAGAATAACCAGAAGATGTTCTGTAAAACTGCATGTTCAGTAATCTCATGTGATCATTTATCCCTCCCTCAGAGTGTCGCATGAGATGTGTTTCGGGCCAGCATCCTGCACCGCCACGGACACTCTCTGCACATTTAACCTCATTCCCACAAAATGTGGAGTGTCTGAGATAAATCAGACCTTGGCTGGCAAATAATGTTACCAATGAGCACAAAGGGAGAGTGAGACACAGAGTGCCAGAGGGATTTTTGCATGCAGTGGATGTATGTGGGCCTGAAATGTATTAGCTCATCTCTATGCAAATTGACATCTACTGCAGTAAGAATTAACAAAACCTTACTGTATCTTTATGTATTTACTCTACAAACACACACAAGCATACCTACAATCTGCTTTGACTCATTTGGTGAACTTTTCAGGGGCTATCAAGGATTTTTAAAAGGTTTCATGAGGACTTTTTCAACCCACAGCGATTCTGTGTATTGCATAATTTGAAAATTTCAGAGTTGTGAGGGGTTTTCACGGCAGGGATAAGTATGTCTGTGCATGTTTTGCATTTCTGCTGTCCTGTGCAGCATGTCTAAGTCCTGAGCTCAGACCATGAGGTGACCCTCTGTGAAATCTCCCATTGCTGCTGACTGAAGAGAAAAACAAAATGAGGCTTTAGTGCTGCGCCCTCCAAAAATGTTGCGAGAGGCACTTGTTTGCAGCCTCTCCAAGAGGGGTGATTTGTTTTGAATGCACTGAATGCAGTGACTCATTTCTTTGTATTCAGGAGCTTTTTAAAACACTCTGTTTTGAGAGCTACTTACATTTATTGGAGCCTATTTTGTTCCATTAGAGGTGGCCTACATGAAAATGGGCCAATACAAGCACACAAAGCACCTGAATACACATGTGCAGAGGTACACACACATGAACGCACACGCTCAAGCACTCTGATATTCCTTCTTTGCAATTTCTCTCCAACTGCAAATCTGCCATTTCCAGTAATCATCTAATATCACCAGAGAGCCTTAATAGGTCTGTCTCCATCTGTGAGAGACAAAGAGAGAAAAAAAGACATAAAGGAGAGAAGAGGGAGAGCAGACAGAGGAAACACACAGATAGATAGATAGATAGATAGATAGATAGATAGATAGATAGATAGATAGATAGATAGATAGATAGATAGA
>JAPZDY010000009.1:18155978-18173984 GCA_029783645.1 Ctenochaetus hawaiiensis | reverse complement strand
ACACTGCTACCTGATTTTTTCTTCTACGTTTAACCAGATACATCCAAGGAGTTGTTTTTGCTCTTAAGATGTTGCCATCATGTTTTTTAACTTAAATGAATGGAGCATGCCTGCATATTATAGACAAATGATTTGGGTATATAGCATGTCACAGCTGTTTATCCTGGAGTATAATCAAGGATGATCTTAGCTCAACCACCTTCCAGCAGTTGTTAATTAAAAAAAAAAAAAAAACACGATGAAAAGCTGAGAGTGATGCTGGAGTGTCATTTGTCCTCAAGGTATTTGGTCATAAACCAAAGAATTTGACATGATTTTTGGATGTGATGATAGAACTGGAAGAAAAGTTTCTGTAACACCAAACTGACTGAACCAAATTCAATGAAAGTCCATCCAATAATCATGAAGACATTTGAATGAAAATCGCAAATGCTGGATATATTTCAGAGAGCCCAAATTCAGTCTGGACCAAAGTCATGAATGGATCAATGTTACCATTCATAATGCCATTCTGCTAACATTGCTAAAAACATTGATATGCCTGATTCTTCTGATGCCAAACACCCCCAAAAATGTGCTAGATCAGAGCCCACCTGCTGATACTGAACACAGGTCCCAGTGCAGTTCTGTCCCCTGGGGTCTCTGGCCCAGTTACGAGCACACGTCATGTCCATCCTGCAGGCATCAAACCTGAAGAAAGGTATGCAAATTCACAAATTAAAATATCTGAGATGGCAAAACATTAAACTATACAAACAAACATGCTGTATACCAGAGAACTGGGGTGCCAATTTTACAGCAGATGAGAAGAATAACACCCCTTCCTTGTCCATCCATCCATCCATTTTCTATACCGCTTAATCCTCTGCAGGGTCGCGGGGGGGGGCTCCCTTCCTTGTCTGCACAGCAAATATAAAGCTATCGCCACTAGCCAGTTAGCTTAGCTTAGCACTAGTGCTAGAAACAGGAGGAAATAGCTACCATAGCTCTGCCCAAGGGTAACAAAATCCAGCACCTCTAAAGCTCAGTAATTAATCAACATGGTATAACAATTACATGATATAGCAATATTATTTTTTACAGACATATCACTTCTTAAAAGGGCACAGAGATGTAACAGTGATGTAACATAACTAATGCAAAACCATAAAGTGCTGTTTATTACACTTGGGTATTTGTATGCATTAATAAAATTAGGTTTTCTTGTTAATCAGTTTCATATTTACTGTACAGATCTCACTGTTATAATCTTATCATCAAACTCTAATCAAGAGATTGAGTAATCTTATTTCCCTAACTATTCCTTTAAATGTGCACATTGTAAATTTCAATGCAACTGGTATTCAAATAAAAGTACACTAGGTTATCTTCATTTTTTCACTGCTTCTATACAGGTTCTTATTTTTCAGGAAGCAGAGACACTGTGATACAAGGCTGTTTCCCATTTTGCTGATAATCCTCCAGGTGTCTTTGAAATGGAGCTTGAAAGCAGCTGTTACAATAGTACCCTACTGTATAGGAAAAGACTGTTACATGTAACCTTGGTCTTACAGCCAGTTAGTCTGACTAAGCATAAATACTACAAACAAAGGGGAAAAACTACCTCAAAGGTAACAAAATCAATTCACAGGATGGTAATCTCCCTCTCGACAGCCTTACAGACAGGTACTGATTTTGATTTAGGTTTGCTTGGCAATGTGTTTGGCAGCCTCACCAATCACGGCAGAAGCTGTGGCAGAGCGGCACAGCCTGGATGTATGAGCGGCGATGGGGGTGAGGCCAGCGCGCGGCATCAGGGGAGCAGCGATAAAAACACGACACACGCTTCAGGAAGCCTTCACACCTGAGGAGAGAGAATGGACCAGCTGGTGTTAACATGATGAATGGTGACGGTTGAACCTTTATTGACATTTGGAGGGCTGACTCAGCAGAACTGGTCACAAGGTGGGTAAAGACATCATGACCTATAGCCTTTTTTTTCTTTCTATTTTGCCGTTTCAAGTCTCCTCTCTGGTTTCTACTTTTTGCCACTTTCCTCTAACTCACCGTCAAATTCATTTGACAGAGATTAATTTTATCAAGACCAGTCTGCATGGTTGACTGAAAAAAGTACTTACCCACTGATCTGTTGCATTATTCATTCCACAGACCTATGTAAAAATTATTTTCTACCGTAGGTTTCAATATTTCACTCAATACAGCTCGTTTAAAGCCTTGGAATAAGTGCATACAGAAAGGTCTTGGTAACATTTTCACACAAAGGGGCAAAAAAATGTAAAATGAAGCCACTTAAACCTGCAATAAATGATTTATCTGACTTCTGAAGGCAACAGAAACAAGCTGTTAACACAACAGTAACAGTAATAGTTGCCTTTAAAAATCTAATAGAGAACAAAAGTATATAATAACTAGTATAAATAACTAGTGTTATCTCAGTAGTCATTTTTAGTTTTGCTCTGTTTTTTTATGCACAGCTCTTGAGCAAAGAGTCTGGCCATTTAGCAGCTCATTGCTTCATTGTGTTCACTAACTGTACTTGCAAATTTAAAGTTGGTTCAGGGTAGGAAGCATACAGTAAGTTTTTAGAGCTGTTTTTCTAAAAAAAAATCTGCAAGATGTGGTTGACATGTTGGCAAGACTGGGGAGAGTAAACTAAAATAGTAAACTAGCTAAAAAATAAAAATAATGTATTCAAAGATGCCACAAAGCTCCGTAGATTTGGGGGAAACTGCAGAGTGATGATGGTTAGTAACCCACTGCCAATACAAAAATATTGGTTACATGTGCTTTAAAGGCATAATGTGTACTAATTTTGTCAAAGGTAACTCATAACGAATGACGGGGAGCATATCACTGTAGCTAGCTTGTTAGCATGCTTACTTATCTTTGCAGCATTGGCTATAGGTGTCTTTTACATGAAGTCAGAAAGAAGTGTTGCTGCTTCACATTCCACTGACCATGTTAGTTCATTTTTTAACTTTTTTTTAATGACCATAACTTACACATTTTCCCTTTAAGGTGAAATTTAGAGGATAACAGGATATCTTCTGGGTCAGACTTACTCAGAGCTCAGAGGCCCACACTTGTCCCATGGTTCATTCTTATTGATAGCAGAGGGGAAATGGGAGATATCCTGGATGTCTTCTTCAGTGCAGCAGCTGTCTGTCATCAGCAAGGACAAGAAAACGTCAGCGGGCTGTCACTTACAACATTTACTTTGATATTTGATCACAGGGCGCCATTACTCCATTAAACATACAGACAAACAGGGTCACTCACTGTCCGCGTACAGCGCACACTCCCTCAGGTGTGGCTCCGGGCTGGGCGTGGCCTTGTGCTTGCCGTCTTGAAGACACACCCCCTCTGAGCGGGTTCCACCAATCAGCGCAGCCGAGAAAAAGGCGTAAATCAAAAGCAGAGGGCGAGAGGTGACACCCATCTCTGCAGCCACAAGCAAATCTGGGAAAAAATGTTCAGCACGTTGGACAGCGATAGACAAAGTAGTGCAGCACACTCCCACCTGCGTCACCCGCAAACTCAGATGTATCGCAAAAATAACCTAATGCATTTTATGTAAAATAATGCATATACATTTCTTTCAAAAAAAAAAAACACGGATAATTATAGGCTAAATAAGGCTTCAAAACTTAACGCTGAGATGAAACAGTAAATTAAAAAACTGTAATGAGAGTTTTTCTCACGGCCCCCAGTGTCAACCATGATGTTGTGGAGAGTGTTAAAGTGTGAGTGAGATATCAGACAGGCTGTTTTTGCTCCGTGTCTGCTCTGCGTGTGGTGACCTCATATACGGGGTGAGCCTAATTAGGTGGGACTGAGGCACCGCGCTGAGCTGGATTACATGCGTAGCGGTTTAATCTGACACACGGCTGGCCGATGTGTAGCCTACATAACACAAATCAAACCAAATCTATGGACATGGCCGCGTGGCCCGGCCAGGTGGCCCCGATTTTACACAGCAGAGATATAAATAAGAGTTTGGGTAAATGAATTTACTTTTCAAACTTGTAGGATTTGTGTGTTTGTTTGTTTTGTTTTTCCAATTTACTATTAGTCCCTTAATAAGTAGGTTTAACTGGACAGGGATTATCCTAATTAAGATATTAAAATAGCCTAGATATCCCGGGGCTATAAGTCAAAATAGCTTGCGTAATTCTTTGAGTATCCCGAGACAATTAAGTATGAAATGCGATTGATCGAATCTATATAATCTGTAAAATTTAGATCTAATTTTCGTATTTTATAGCACAGAATTTTCACCAATAAATGACAATGAACATCAACTCTAAGATGTACAAAACATGCTTAAAAACAAGCCTCAGTCAGTCGTCTATATATTTTTTTAAACATAATTAAGAACATCCTGGCAAAATGCTGCAGCTTAAACAGATAAAAATTACGCGGTTGCCTGTATAAAGATTGAGAAAACATGAAGAATAGATTCTCAGTTTTTCCTTTGGAGTCTGTTGTGGATCATTAGTGAGTTTATACTGACCTCAAGGCACTTTAAGACATTTTTTAATCTGCTGTAGCAGCTGTGGCACGGTATTTTTTTAATGTAACATTCCCACACGAACCTGTAGATTTGCTGAGATGTTGCAATCTTCTAAATATCACTCTGAGATTACGACAAACTGCCGAATCAGGTGTTGATTCATGCATTTGGAAAAAAAAAAAGAATAATAACGTCGTCTATTTCGTTATTATTATTTTATTTACCTGTCGGTGTAATAAAAGCTGCTCCGTCCAGATTAGTTTCCTCTGTTTTGCTGTGGATGAGTGTTGTCTCTGTGTCTCCCCGGTGTGTCGCGGTGGATCCAGCGCCTGTCCGCCGTGCTCGCCGCTCCGCTCCGGTCTCCTCCTCTCTCTCTGTGCGTCTGTCTCTCTCTGCGCTGGCTGTGATCTCTGCTGCCCGGGGGCCGCTGCTCGCCACTTTGTCACCGGTTTATATGAAGGACATTTCAGTCCCCTTCCACTAGGCAACTCACCCCCTCCCTCTGCCCCATGCTGGGAAGTCCTCTCTCTCTCTTTCCCTCTCTCTCTCTCTCTCTCCCTCCCTCTCTTGCACGCACACACAGAGAAAAGACTCCCTCCTTGTTAATCTCCCAGTGATATGTTTACCAAATCCTCCTTGTTGACAGCCTTCCATCTGAATGTTGAAGATGGAAACATTGATGAAAATTGATTCAAATTGATGGCAAAAACCTTCCCCTCAAGGCAAGTGCTGCCCTTGATTTTGAGAGGATCATTCACAGGTGGTGCTGAGTCACACCTGTCCTCCCTCTGCTCCCTCTTTTTCTCCCTCTCTCTCTGGAGGTCAGGGCTTTTTCCAGATGACAGGGTTAGAGGAGGGTACAGCTGAGATTTAATACTGCATGATATGCTGAGGACAGGGAACACAAACCTCTGCGGAACAAAACACCACGGGGAAGCTGCTGCGTGTTGCAAAACCCTTCCTATTATCATAAAGGCAAAATTCACCTATAGTTTTTTCTTCTACGTGCATTTTTTTACCACCTGTATCAACGGACACATGTGGGTCATCAAATTAAGCGTTTGTGAGCTTCCCAGCAATGCTACCAAATGTGTAACCTCTTAAAGCATTGTTTTATTTGGTGGCATTTTAAACATAGAAATGGGTTTAAATACAACCCTAAATCACATGACTTGAATGGGGTTATATGGACACAAGTGTGTGGGCAGTGTGTTTTTCCTGTGTGTGTATTATTGCTGCTGGCTTTTAATCTCACCTCCCTTTGGACCCGGTGTACCAGCCTAATCCCTGGCTGGATGCATCCCTCTCTCTCTCTCTCTCTCTCTCTCCCTCCCTGAGTGACCTCCCAAGGCTTTTGGCCACAGAAGAGCAGATGGAGAGTGTCTTGTGGCCTAGATACGTCTGCCTAAAACCAAGACTGTGAAATTGGTGACATGCCTTAGACATGATTGGTTTTGGCAACAAAACCACGCAGGGACGTGGGGACCAGACAGATCGGCCGTCACATAAACACACACACACAGGGTACAGATGAAATTGTCTTGCTGGAGACTCAGCTCAGATTCCCACTGTGTGAGCTGAGGGAGGAAATGAAGGCTCGTTCGGGTCCATTGTCCACTTGACTGTTTCATAACTGCCGAGGGTCGACACCACAGAGTACTTTATTTCTGGGGGTGAGTGCAGAGGGGCGAGAGATAGACAAACAGCTCTCCATCTGGTAATTAGAGGAGGAATAATGATATCCTTTGTGTGAGAGCTATTCAGGGAACAGAGAGAGAGGACAAAGCAGGCCATCGCAGCTCTCTCTGTACCCTTGTTGTCATTCTCATTTAACAGGGTTGGGTCACTGCCTGTGCTTGAGCCTTAGGCTGGCCCTCAGCTGGCAAAAGCTGTCACCCATTCTTGTATACTGACAAACATTCATTTCCGCCAGTTAGAGTTTCTTTGATTTGTTGTTCTACTGACCTATTTCTCCAGGATGACAGACGCTTTAACTATCTCCATGAATTTTGGAAATAAAAGGTGAGAAGCTGAGAACTTGTCTGAAAACTCTTTATGAGATGGTTTGTGTAGCCTTCTGCAGTTTCCCAACCAGGGGTGGGCCTTGTTTTGGCCAGGTTTTTCTTTTCAAGTTGCAAATAGGCCTACATGGGTATCTCAACTTTTAACTTAACTAAGTTTTTCATATCAAAGTTGCTATTTTTCAGTTAAGTTACAAATTGCTTGGATAACTTGAAAATTACTTGTGTGAAAAGTAGTTAACAAGTGAGTGAGAAAATGAAAACTGAAAGTATGGTAGTGGATAACTTATTGAGACACTGAAAGTAGTAAATAGTTGGAATGTAGTTAGCAAAAAGCAAAGTTGTTAGCAAAGAGTATGCATAAAATGAGTGGGCCAATGGACAGATCAAAGATTTTGCTCTATGGTTGAAATAGCTGAAAGTTAAGTAATGATAAACCGCTGAAATAGTTAGCATAAGGTAGCCTAGTGAATAAACATTTAAAATGTTAGCTTAAAGCAATGAATAAGTAGTTGAAATGGTTAGCTTAAATTAATGTATTAGTGATTGTAATACCAAGCTGAAAGTATTAGACAGTTAAAATAGTTAGCTTAAAGTGACAAACAAGTGAAATATGTAGCTAACAGTAATGTGTTGCCATAATGTTGGTAAGCTTACAGTAATGGATACTTTAAAAACATATTGTAATGTATAAGTGCTTGAATCATGCAGCTTCTGTTACTCCAAGTAATAGAGGGCTGTAAATGCAAACTTGATCATATCTGTAACCACAATAATATAACTTTTTTTTGGACTTTACTCAATAGCAATGAATAGCCTAACATGCAGTTAATAATCAAGCAATAAATATTGGAACAGAGTTGGTGATACTGAAGTACTTGAGCTCATCTCACAGGGCTGTGTGTGTAGGCCTACATCAGAAAAAAAGATTGGGATTTAGTGTTGTGTATTTTGATCATGTTGAAAAAAAGACAAAGAGACTTCAGGATCTTTATTTTTTACATCATGATGAAATTTAATCTAGAGGATACCTGAGAGTGACACTCTTTAGGCTCATTAAATCTCATCTAGTCATCAGGAACATTGTCCTGCTTTTTAATCTTAGCAAGCCATAGTTTATATTACATTTAAAGATAAAAGGAGCCACTGCTGCGTATGACGAAGCCACTCTCAAAGAAAGGTCAAAGTCACTGACCTTTCAGTTGACAGAAATGTCACTGGTCAAATACCAAATTGTTGGTGTTGCTAATTAAGGTTTTTTGCTAGGAAGAAATTTTTCAAATGTCACTCTGAGTCTGAGGTTTGCAGTGGGAATGACTAAAATTTTTGTTATTTTATTCAAAAATCATTAATTTGTTCAGTTAAAGATAAAGTTAGTTGCTAGTGTGCAGTGTCTCCATTCTTGACTGAGCTACTTTATGTTATATCTCCATGTTTTTTATCTTTACTTGGTATCTTATAAAACCTTCCACTCTGACCCTTTATTATTCAGATGAATGTGAATGTGAGTCAGATGTGATGTGACTGCAAATCATTTTAAATCAGAAGAAAAATCTGCACAGGAGAATATATTTCACCATTTATTCAAAGACAGTATTCTATCCGACATGGATTTTTTTGAAACTCATTTCTGTGCAGTCAGCTGAGATTTGAGCATTGTGACGCTGTATCGAGAAAAGATGTATTTCCAATCTAATATCACACATTTACACAGTCAGTTTTTAAATTAAATCACACTTTTATAACAAAAATAGAAAAAAACATCCAAGTATAGACAAGCATTCAAGAGTCATAGAGCAACACAAGACTCTACTTTTAATTCTAACTCTGTCTAATGCATTTAAGAGTTGTGTTGAATAATTTCACTGCCTTGTTTTGTTGAGCTTGCAGACACATACAGTCTCCAGTAATCCTTCATCATCAAAGGGGGAATGAAGTCCCAGTTCTCCACCCTGTGGCCACATGGCAGCACTGCATACAGAGTAATGCACACTCATTATAATTCATCTATCATCCATAGCTGTCACCTATTTCATGTAATATACTGACTTGCAAAACATTTTTTGTCTTCTTAGTAAAAATTTGTCTCTGCAGGAGCTCTGACTGACAGTAAACAGCAATAGCAATGTTACAGCAAACAGTTCACTGTTTGAAATGATCCATTGAGTCAAGGCGAAAAAAAAGTTCTGTTCATTTCAGCTCTTCCCTCCATTTGAGCTTCTGTCAAAGAGGAAGGTAGAATCCAGAGCTTTGCTGAGGCCATCGTTGCTAGTTGCCATTTGGTCGTAATCTTCGTTCCTGAATGTTTTTACCAATGTTCATAGTCAGCGTAGCAACAGCGTAAGTGGACAAGACCATGATGGTGCTCCCCACAAAATGTGATGAAGCTCCTCGCTTCGCCACAAACCTCCAGCCTCGTTTGTGTGCATGAGCATCTGGTGCCTCCACTGTCTGAGCGACGGACTCCATACCCACAGCTGAAACAGACAGCTCCTTTGACTCCTAGAAGTATTGATGAATGAACTGTCAGCGCTCCTGTTTGTCTGTCAGGATGGATGGAAAGTGTCTTTCCTGCTTCCCCACACATGCTTTTTTATCTACTTGGCCTTGTTTACACACGTCTAATCCCCAGACTCAGCTGGGTGCCAGAGTACGTCAACCACCTGTTGGGAGGCTGACAGAAAGAACAAGATCTCCTGCCTGTAGTGGAAACTGTACAGATGGCACACAGTAATAGAATGAGCAGAAGTCAATAGAAGTCAGTCCTTTATTTCAGGACCAAGGTCAGCACCATTCAGAGAATAAAATCCTGAATGCAGACTATCGCAACAGCTAATCCTGCCTCCTATCTGCCAAGTGTTAAAGGTACAAACTATATCCTACGGTACTTTAACCCTTGAGTGGTATTCTGCAGCACATTTTAAGTCTGACTGAACCATCTCTAAAAACTCTGTTTACTCAGTGTTCCTAGAAACACAACCAATAAGGAGGAAACAGCTTTTAGTTTTTATGCTCCTCACCTGAGGAAGAACTTTCCTGAATACCTGAGGTCTGTCACATCTGTCAGCTCATTAAAGTCAGGGCCAAAAGCATTTTTTATTCACTTTGGTTTATTTAATAAGTTACATACACAGTTTCCTCTGGCTCTTTATTTGTTTTGTTTTAATGTCTTTACATGCAGTTTCTTTAAATTTTTATTTGTTGCTTTTGTGTTATTATTGTTTTAGATGCATTAATAATGTTTTCTTAATGTCTAATTCATAATGTATTTTTACACCCCTGTAATACACCTTGTAAAGCACACAGGTCTGAATGGATCTGAGATGTCCATTTATGAATGAATTTTTTTGATACCCAAAGACTCAAAAAAAAGCTTTCTTTGCTTCAGTTTTAAACCTTACTATACCTAGAAAATTCTGTACCTGGCAATATGGCTCAAAAATGTTACCTTTCCTAAATTTTTAATGATATGATAACACTACAGGAAGCATGAACAGCTTTGTGAGTCTTCAGGAAGCAAAAAACAGCATACAGTTTGTACAAGAGAGATATGTTTCTGATTGAGAGTCTTTTCTGACTATAAATTGTTTTTAGTCTTAAAAAATGAAGTTGTTACATTGTGTAATTGTGTGAGTTATTACATTAGTATATCTTTGGGAATTTTGATGTTTCAGTGAAAGCAGTCCTTGTTTATGGAGCCAATATAAATCAAATTTAAGCATAGTAATACCTGTGGAAATTGACCATTCAATGGTGTAACTTCTTGCCAAAAAATGTGTCCAAAATAAATAACACTCGCATATCCTGTTTGAATACAATTTTTAAAAAAACTTTATAGTTATATAACCATCAGTTAGTTTTTATTTATGTACTATGTAAAAAATGTACTTTAAAATTGAAATGTTTTATTAATCCACTTTGAGACATTGCGCTTGTCCATAAAAAGAGATGTGTGATTAGAGAAATGCCCTTTGTTTATATTAATAGAGGTAAGCTTGAAAAAAAATGTATTTTAACTGTTAATGGACACCTCAGCAATTGCAAATGACATGAAAATTTACATTTCATGAGAGAGTAAAGGCTCACAACATTTTACAAACTATGTCAGATGATGATTCTTTTGCCCAAATAAAGAAAATAAAAGATTTAAAAGAAAGGAAATAATCATAGCAATAATACTTTTTCCATAGGTTTTACTATTCAAACTGATTCCCGTATATTATATGAGGTTACCTTACCAGTAAATATGCATATGAACAATATATATGTGAAAATAGGTTTCTGGGATAAAACTGACTTAACAGCAGCTGCTTCTGTACACTGTTGTCTTCCTCATCATCTCCCTCATCTCCACATTATTGCTTTCTGGGATGGAGCCTGTTGTTTATCGTATCTCATTTCCTCTGCTCACATAAGGAGGAAATCACTAGCTAGAAAAACGAAACACTGCATATGGAGGAAGAATCCATGAGTCATCATCAGACTGAAGTTTGCCTTAAGGAGGGGATAAGGAGACACACACAAGAGACAAATCTGGGTACTTTAGCCGTGTGGGTGCACCTTTGGGAAGATATATCACATGACAGACATCCAGACAGATTCATGTTTGTGTAACAAGCAGAGGCTCTGCGGCCGTAGATGGATAGCAGAAGAATGTCCTGACAAACAGCTGTGATCTTCCCATTACTCTGCTTCTGAAATGACACCTTCGAGGGAGCAGATCAATAGACAGACCTCACTCTTCTCTCTCTGCAGCTCTGTTCTCAGGTCTGTCTGCAGCATCTCACTGCTCCACACCAAAGTCTTCAGTTATTAATATTCCAAACCTTTGCACAGTGCTTACTTTAATCAAATAAGAGCTGTTTGGTTTGGTTGCTTGTTTTTATTAAAAACTAATTAAACCAACTGTGTGAGCATTTTTCTCCACATGTAAGAGGTCAGTGAAGGTTGCATCAGTCTGAGTAAGAAACCGCAGCTGTGTGCTACTTTTTGGATGTTGTTTACTCTTACACGACTCTTTGCGTCATTGTAATAGGCTTAACTGTTGTGTATATGTGTGTGTGTGTGTGTGTGCGCGTGGGTGTGTGTATGTGTGTGTTGGTAGGTCTTCACATCAACTGTCTGAGGGACTAAATCCATTGGTTGGGTCTGTGCCAATGCTTCTTTAAAGCTGTAGCAAGTGTCCATTCATTTAAATGGAAAGACACATACATAAACACACACACACACATATATAAATATATGTAACTTGATTTTAATCAGGTCATCAACTCCCTCTCTAAAAGCACTTTGCTCTGATAACATTTGCCTTTGTTCTTTTCTCTGTCTCTTTGTTGACTGTGTGGTCTCTCTGTTGCTTTAGCAAAGCAATAATGAATAATACAACAAAGTAGCTGTCATTTCTTCTGTCTTCTCTCTTCTCTCTCCAGTTTATCTGTCTGTTCTTCTGTAGATCTGCTGATACCATACAAAGGAGGGAGCACAAGCTCTCAGCGTCGCTATTGTTTATACTGCCATAAACCAAGAAGATCCAACTTAAAAGCATTTACAAATCAGACTGCAGAGGGAGGCTGTGTAGCCTTGTTCATATGGATTGAAGTCTCTCAAACAGAGAAGCCTCGAAAAAAATATTTTCCAGTTTAAAACTTATGTACTTTGCAATGGCCTCCATGAAATCTTCCAGTTTGGACTCAGTCATAGTTATGATACTGACACAACTCTTTCGTTGTTGCCATGGATGAAAAGCTTGACAAAATATTGTTGGATTTGCCGCCGTTTAGCTCAGTTGGTAGCGCGGGCAGCCCATGTATGGCAGGCTTAGGGTTGAGGGGGGTATTTATAATTACAGATGATATAATTCCTTGAATTACAGTAGACTCCTTGCACCCTAAGTGCTTGGGCTGCTAATGAGGAACTTTTTTGTCTTCATCTGAGGTTTAAACAATTCAAAACTTGATACGGGGTTCCTCAGGGCTCAATACCTGGTTCTGTTTTTATTTGATATCTACATCCAGGTCATCTTATTTACAAGAAGACTATATTCTATGCATCATAATTATGCATATAAAACCCAACTTTCTCACAACGGCTTCCATCCAAATAAGAAATTCAGGGGAATTGAGCAGATTAATGTCTGGATGTCACTATTTTTTTTTCCAACTCACTTTGGATAAAATAGAAGTATATATTTAATAAACCTAATTGTTCTAATAGTCAACAACATATGGGCAAACAATTAATGCTTAGACTGTCCATTAGGACTTTAAATCAAGTCAGAAACCTTGCCAAAGTCATTAACTCTGACTTAAGTCTTGGCAACCTCATTACCACTTTTAACCTTTTTTTTTCCTCATAAGATTAAAACAAAAAGAGACACTGTGTCAACTGCTGATATGGTCACACAATGTATTACCAGAAAATTCATTTACTGTAATGTCTGGTTCCTGGTTTATGCCTTTAAAAAATTGTAAGCATCCTGACAAAGAAAGTAGAGTAGCTATTCAGATCTACATTGACTTCCAGTTTATCAGTGACTAGAACAACAAAATGGCTTTATTCCCCAAAATTTCATTTTTCTACAGCTTTGTGTTAATTGGTTTCATTTTGTAGCAATGCCTGTGTTTTAATTTTAAAAGCAGCGTGGTTCTGAGGATGGCAATATCAGTCTGTTAGTCAGCTGATCCACAATAAAATATAAAATATTTAACTGTTTAATGATTTTCAATGAAACACTGAACAGTCATTTATGGTCCCCAGAGGATGACATCCATTGACTTCCCCTTTGGCAATAGTATGTTTGTGTCATTATTGCTGCGACATATTTCTATATATTTTTGTGAAATTAGTTAACAGCTCGTTTAAAGCTTAGGTATCTGTTAAGCATTTTAAATTTGCTCTGATTATAAATTTTGCACAGAAATAAACTTGTCTTGCCTGCTGAGAAGAAAAAGGGCTGTTTCTTTTTTCTAATAATTCTCATAACATGTCTCTGCTGACCTCGTGTGCAATGGTTTGTAAATGTGACATGTGTTTGTCCATCTGATCTGCATTAAATCATTTGCGTTTTGGCCAGAGTGAATGAAGCAATCCTCTTATGGAGTCCATTTGTCAGGAAGCAGCAGTGTGTGATGCAGCACTGAGGAGGGTTTAGGGATGTCCTGCTGGGCTGGGCCATTGGGCTGCCAGCAGGAGAGCTGCCTCCTGATTACCCACAATGCCTGCTGCCACTGTCTAGCCTTCTAATTGTTGACGTCAGTCCATGGGGATGTGTAATTAAAGATTGGGGCACAAAGACAGAAAGGAGGGGTGGGGCGATACAGAGCAAGTAAAGAATGA
Source organism: Ctenochaetus hawaiiensis (assembly GCA_029783645.1). Taxonomy (NCBI): domain Eukaryota; kingdom Metazoa; phylum Chordata; class Actinopteri; order Acanthuriformes; family Acanthuridae; genus Ctenochaetus; species Ctenochaetus hawaiiensis. Next base: position 18,160,115 of record JAPZDY010000009.1, on the reverse strand, counting down.
GATGGGAACATTTTGATCCACTTCTGTTCGGGCATTAAACTGCGACAGAAAAAGAAAGGCAGACATTAGATGTGTGGTGAAAATACATCTTTTCTTCCTTTTTTATCTCTTCTTTTTTTAAAAAAAATCCTTTCCTGTTAATTTCTGTAGACAGGGGTAAAACACAATTAAGTACTCCCGACTAAATGCTACTTGCACAACATCTGACACCTTTACTTTAATTAATTGTGTGTATGTATGTGTGTGTGTGCATGTGTGTGTGTGTGTGTGTGTGTGTGTGTGTGTAATTCTAGTTTAACTGATTCTGTGATCATCTAATTTCAGTGGACTCGGACTGAGTGGATTTATCTGATGCAGGGAGTGACATGTACTTTTGAATGAGTGTAAAAATAGGCTTAAACTTGGCCTCAACATCCTTTAAGCTTCATGATTTAAACAATGATATTTTCCAAAGGAATCGACCAAGCACAGAATCAATCAGGATTTGATACTGCCTTCTTCCTTATTAGTTGTCATATTTGAGGATAATATAGGTCATTTTTACATCTTGTGATTTAGCTTTCCTTGGTACACAAAGAAAAATAAAATACCTTGCACCGTTCAAGTCAATGTCTCCGTTGCACTACCTTCTCTCACCACAAGGAGTCATAGTTTTGATTTATTGGAGGTGAGACATTACCTTCAGGAAAACACAGAGCTTCACATTAATGTGTATTAATTTTGTGAGACAACTGGAAACCAAATAAAAGCAGCCAAATACAAACTGTGCAGTTGATAAAAAAGCCAAAAGAAGCTTATAATAAGTTCCCCTAATGCTGCTAAATATCAGAATCAGAAGGCATTTGGCTATTTTCTCTTTCACACTTAGATTCAAGGACAGTATTTGACCCCTGAGCCTGAGTGATCCTCCAGAGCCCCACAACACACACTGTTTGAGGATCATATCTGATTTTGATGTTGAACATTAACTCTGACATGATGTTGCTTTCAGAGTTTTATTTGAACAGCTTTAGTGTCATGGTGCTTTTCATTGTTATATCAATATAGCAAAGGGCTTAGAGATAAGATTATGTTTGGGGATGGCAAAATATTTTCCAAAAAAACTTGCAGAATCTTCTCCAGATATGAGATCTACATTTAAAAAGCCATGTAGCCATGCTGCAATTAGTCGCATCACATCAAATTCTGATATGATCAAAAATGTAACTATTCAAAAATAATAAGTAACATTATTTTAATGAAGTAACTAAAATAATACCATTACTTATTACATTTTAACAGGGTAACTAATTATTTGTTACTTGTTTCATTTAAAAAGTAATTTACTGAGCACACTTTGTGATGAAAAAAATAGAACAGAAGGTCCAGATAGTTGGAATCTGGTTGCTTCTGTGTCTATTACAAAATGCTTTAGTCTGTAAAACGATTTGATGGGGGAGAAAAGTCTAAAAGATAATGATGCTCACAATGATAATAATCCACAGTGACAAACAGATATTGTCACAGAGATATTAACATACTTAAACATGGCAAACTAGGTCCTAAAATGACCGCTGATTGTACAAAATCCTCACATCATTTTTGTTTGTAAACAACAAATAGCCTAATTATGCTGTACTTGTACATATTGCATACACTGTAGTTAGCTTCAGGTTTAGTGCTGATGCTTAGTGCACTGAGGATTGGCAGCTGTACAGTTGTGTTACAAAGGTTGACGCTGCAGCTTGATGTGAGAAGAAGCTGTGATCTGTAAAACATCACCACTCCCATCTGCTCACACTCTGCCTGTGTGCGGAATTATATTATAACGCAATGTGCGTCATTTCCACATCAGGGTCCCGAGACCGAAAAGATTATCATATCCTAAATCCAAAAATCAAAATGGTCATCAGACCAAATTCTTCACTTGTTTTCATATTGGAAACTTAAATTGTACAAGAACGTCCGATCCATGTCCACAGTTGGTCATCTGTGTGTTTATAACATTCAATAGGGAGGAAACTGATCTTTACTTATTATCATTGACAAGCAAACATAACGTGAAAGACATAAGCATGATAAATCCCTGGATTGTGGATGTAACTTGCCTGCCAAAGAAACACCTTTAAAAAATGATTGTAGCAACGGCCATGAGACAAAAGTATGTGTTGTCATTGAACTTAGTCTATCACATAACAACATATAAATACATTTTACCATAATGACTTAAGAACAGGATGTCATTGTTGATTACCAATCCGTATACCAGTACTGTATCCCCCAGTTACCTATAAAATACTTACAGTATAATTTTTTTTCTTTCCTCTAAATTACCACTTATTACTTCCTAGTTCTCTTGTACCTACACTGAGTCTAAGTGAAAACTGGTATGTACTGATACATACCTCAAACTTACACCTTAAGTTCAGAGGATTAATGTAAAGTTTTGGGAAATTGAGTCAGTGTCACAAAGTGTCACCAATCCACTTTTTTGTGCATTATTTGTAATGCGTTACCACCCACCCCTAGCTGAGAGCGACACTAATCAGTAAAGTTACAGACCCTAAAACGAAAACGATGAGCTAAAAGATGCTATAATGTCCAGTAGAGCTTAGAGGAAGTGAACAGTCAGGTAATAGTTTGCTGGAGTGACCCCATTCACATAAAGGTAATCACGATCCATTGTTGATATAATAACGTTGGTTAGAGCTTCTTTAAATATACATGTCAGCATTTCTTTTTAATATAATGGCAATTAAGTGTTTTGTGCTTGATTTTTGCAGCAATGAACAGACATGCGTCAACCCTTGTTCCCAACAAAACTGAGCAGCTGTTAGTCTCCAAACTCAAAGGGATTACAGAGTCATTATGTAAGAGGATATTAAGGCGGCATCACTTCTGTGTTCAGCAGCTGCTGAGCACCAGCAGTTCATTCTACAGTGACCATAATGACGACATTATTAAACTCAGTGGAGTGAGACTCCCCGGCCAGACCTGTACTTGGCTTTTTATGCTCAGCTCAGTTCAGACAGTGCTATAGCAGAAATCAATAGCCCTTCGTGCCTGCGGCGTGTCCACTGGCTCCACTGCAGCACATGCAACTATCATGAATTTGACAGAGCTGAGAGAAGCAAGAAGGCAACAAGGCTTTGTGTGCATTAAAGGCAGTTGATGGTGCTCTGAGAGTTGTGTTTGTTGGTGAGGGTTTACACAGCGAACAGACCAAAGAACGAAGCAAATCCCTCCACACATACACGATCTGGCTCTCTGACTGCCAGCCAGACGGCCCTGACAGCTCCATTTAATCTAACAAATAACAGCCTGCTTACTGAGGCTTTCTCTCACTAGATTTGTGTGTCTCTGAACACATTCTGCTGCAGCAGGGGAACAGTTTTTTGGTTTTACTGTTTAGAGATTTGTGATCTAGTCCTGTTGGTTTTGTTATCCAGAAATTTTCCATTTATCCATCTTTCTATCTACTGGAAAAAACTAGGTATGGTCATAATAAATTGCTTTTTGAATCCTTTATCCACTAAAAATAAAAAGCCTATAAACATCAAATTTGTTTTTCAGTGTCTTGTGCTTGTCCCTTGATTCTCCTGCTGTTGTCACGTGTCTTTGTTTTGATGTGATTATATGTCTACTTGTAACTCTTTGAGGCTTCCCTGAAACTCTTTTGTTTATATCTGAGCCTACGGTCACACTAGCAGTAATTTGCTTTGTACTAAATGCTAATGTCAGCCAGTGTTCATACTATACTGTGGCCTATGGGGGAGTCCACTGGTGGGGGTTGGGGATGATCTTACTCAAAGAGAGGACTTACAATGACTTTGAAAAGATAAATAACAGCTACAAGTGTATGGCCTCTCTTTCAGGTGCATGAGAAAAGTTTGATTTGCACAGCGCCACCATGCTGATGGTCATGGCAGGAAAAGCACGTATTCTGAACTAATTTGGGTTTAAGTCATCCTCATGCAGGAATAAATTATATGTTTGCAATTTTACACAAAATAATCCATGGTGATGACAATACACAAATTGTAATTACGTGTCACAATAAAACTTTTTATACAGTTTTATGCTAGACATCCCCCCCCCCCCCCCCCAAAAAAAAAAAAAAAAAAAAAAAAAAAAAAAAAAAAAAAAAAAAAAAAAAAA
>JAPZDY010000009.1:18145226-18155826 GCA_029783645.1 Ctenochaetus hawaiiensis | reverse complement strand
CTATCTATCTATCTATCTATCTATCTATCTATCTATCTATCTATCTATCTATCTATCTATCTATCTATCTATCACTATTTAATATAGATTGATAAACATAGCTAGAACATCCTAAGCTGCATCACAGTATCACAACGTACTGACCGCAAAGGATAATAAAAAAACAGTTTTAGCACACATGCAGGCTAACGGTGGCTGATTTAACCTGTTAACCTGGTCCTGTGGAACAACTGACAGTTCAGCTTTTGTTTTTTTCTGTCTTTTTTTAATTCAGCAAGGTTGTTACTGTCCAAAGGTAACAAAACCCACCCACAGGCACCTCTAAATCTCACTGATTAACATGCTACATACCCTGTTTGCTTAATTCAAACAAGAAGGTGAAAGGAAAAATCAAATAGTTGTGGTTTTACAGCAGGTTAAGTAGACTCTATTTGTCGACCTGTGTTGTGTCTTAGTGGTTGTTCCTTTCAACCTGAATCTAACCCCAGCCATTGCTATGCCTATTTATAGCCAAAGCCCCAACCCAAAGCCACAGAACAGGATTGAAAATACAACAAGGGAATAACATTGACATAGCCCAGGGAGTGACTGGCTCTAGCTAAGCTAACAAAAATAAAATCCTTTATACATGATCTTTAAAAATACAGTTTGTTACCCATTGACAAAGCCAAGCTAACTGTTTCTGGTCTTAATGCTGAACTAAGCTAACCACCCGCTGGTGGCATCATAGCCTATTTTATATACACTATGTGCACTTTTTTGAAAAATATTATTCATTATTCAAAATAATTTGTAAGAAATATTTTTTTTAAATACTGTAACTGCTTCCACTGTTTAATAGGACGATCCTCTATTATTTTCGCATGTAAAACACCTCTTACATCTAAGACTTTTTAAATTACCGTAACACTTGAAATAACCTACAATGTTTACCCTGCTATTAGATGTCTTTTGTCTTACCATCACTTTTACTTATGCTTCCGCCTTGCAACGTAAATTATATCATTCTAGGCGTTTGTAAAGTAAGAAGTGTAACAATGATGTTTAACTCCTGACAAAGGTCAATCAAAGCGCACTAATAATCCCAGTTTACTGATCTGCATGGCAGTTTTCCCAGTTGGTTTGCTGTGAATCCTGCGTCGCTGTCTGTGGTGCTGATGTGGTTTTGACCTGCATCCTCACACACATTTATTCTCCCTGAATGTCCAAGATGGTAAATTGAACTATTAAACCCATTTCCAGAGGATAAAAACAGCATTAGTCTTCACAAGCAGCTCTAATGTGTAAAAAAAATCAAACCAGCCTGAAAAGAAAACAGTGTCCCCGTTCAGTGTGTGTGTGTGTTGTGTGTGTGGGCTCGGACTGGATGCTCCTCCATTCACGTGTGGAGAGACTCTCTGCTGTGTGTGTAGGAGGAGGGGCGAGAGGGAATCCCAGGAAGGGGTTACAAATATCGCGTTGCTGCTGTCGCCCCGTCCAGTCACCAGCTTCATAGGAAGTCAATGTTGAGGAGCAACGAAAGGATGAATGAAACGGATAAGAGTTTGAACTTTCTGTGTTTCTGAAGAAGGACTGAAGAGGGAGGGGGCGCGGTGATGTTTACGGGACCAGACAGACTCCTCCGCGGCGAATCAGCGCCAATGTCAGCCCGACCGAGGAGATCTTCTCAGAGCTGGGCTGCTCAACTACGGTGCAGTAGTGTGTAAAATAATCGCCTGGTTGTTGTCGCCTGCGCTGAGCTTTGAACACGTTGTTCTTTTGTAACCAATTGGAAGGAAGCTCACGTTTCTTCGAGAGCTTGTTTGGAAACAACAGGAGAACTTGGGTCCAGTATCTGCTCGGCTTATCCTGCATGGACTGATGTTTTTGCAGTGATTTCTCGGGCCTCCAGTCGCTCGGTTGGACAGCACCAAAGCGCACAAACCTCTGGCAAAATATCAAGGATGCTTGGAGAGACGAGAGAGGCGCGCGGACCGCAGCATGACTGGCAACACTGAGCCACGGCACGCGAGTCACAAGTCAAGCTAAGAAAACCATTGTAGCTGTTGTTTGTTTAAAAATAAGAGACTGTTTTTTACCAGACAGATGGGACTGCTTGACATTTTTGAATTTTTCTGGGCTTCTTCTACGTGACACCGGACACCCTCTGTGTGCGCGCGCGCCTCTTCGGCTCCGAGCGCGCCAGGACGCTGCTGCTGCTGCTGCTGCTGCTGCCTGGCAGTTCAGGGTGTGAGCTGGAGGGCCGGTGGATGCCGCAGCCCTGCTGGGTCAAAACACCGACAGTCTAAGTAAAGGGGTCACGATATTGTCTTAGTGAGGGGGAAACCCCGGCCAGGAGCCCCACCGCTCGTCCTCACGCCATGGATGACTCGGGGATTATACGGCGCCGGAGGCTGCAGGTGAGCCGGTTTGGCCGCACAGCAGGCTGGACATCATCATCCTGTGATCTCTGTGTCTCTTAAAAATCTGTCCAACTGTTTCCAGCTCCTTGCACCACAGTCAGACATCATCTAATTACAGCAAAGCTTATTTATGCTTTATGCTCCTGATGACAAGTTAGTGTCATTTTTAATTTCAATTTTATGGCTTCAACATTACAATATGAGTCTATTCCAAGGTTCCAAGAGCAACCTTTTATGTACCGATACAGGCCTCAGTAAAGACCCATATCATGGCAGTATTTACACAGACTCTCTCAGATTACATCATACTGTATAGGCTCTTACTTACATTTAATAGAACAGCTGTGCAAGACCATAGCAACACTCTGCTGTGGTTCAATATATAGGCTACACCATCCAGACATGTAATGCAGAAAACAATTATTTTTTACTTTTGATTCTGCCAATTATTGACCTCAATATTTGATTCATTCTTATAGTAAAAAGTAAACGAGTTGTCATCATTTGATATGTATATTTTTTCTTTGTTCAACCAAAAGTCCAAATACAAATATATTCAGTTCATTATAATGTGAGACTGGGGACGTGAAGCTAGAAACATTAGATATTTGGCATTTTTGCTTAGAAAATGACTTAATTAAGTCTCTTATTGAAATAGATGCTCTTTATTTTCCTGTCAGTGGGCTAATCAGTCAATTAAGCCAATGGTTTCAGCTCTAATTGCAGCATTACTGGAAAGGAATAAAAAGTCTCTTGCCTTATCATGACGCTCTAAGCAAAGCCTTCCCCCCACAAATAAGGTTTTCTTACTGTATGTCTCTTAATGGGGTTGCACACTGACCCCTTATTTTTCTTTAAAAAATGTGTCAATTATAATATTCTGACTTATAGCTGTGATGAACTGCTACATCCCTTTAAAACTCATTTTAGGATCATTTTATTTAGTGTGGCTTATGTGGGGCTAAACAGTCTCTTTGACAAAATGCTGGTAATGAATCGTCACTCATGCGTACTGATATGACGTGTTCAAATGACTGTGTTCATCCATTATGGAGCAGCCTGCTTAACCATGGGTCATACACCCCCCTCCATCTTTGTGTGATTCAGTCAAGTGAACTGAGCAGAGATGAGCAGCCTGCAGGACGGGCGGAGAGCAGCCCCCCATGGGCATGAGTGCATGCAAGGGTGTGCGTGTGTGCATTTATTTTAATTCATTTAGTATTTAATATGGTGGTTATATTGCAAAAGAAAGGGGATTGCCAGTAAGCGCTCTGAATTGCACCTCTGAGCTTCAAATTGACCCCTATTACTGTGAAAAGAGAGAGAGAGAGAGATGGGGGAGGCTTTGTAGGAATCATGGAAGGATTAGTGGTGAGGTGTGCTGATGGTTTCATGTCTCATCATCCCCACTGCTCAGCTCACCACTCTGCTGCTGTGATGTATGACAGGAGCTGCAAGGAAATTAATCATCATAGAGTCAGACTCACAAAGTCACTGGCATTTTATAGGCAGACCAGCTGAAGGATTTGGTGTCTGTCTGTGTGTGTATGTGTGTGTGTGCGTGTGTGTGTGAGAGAGAGAGAGAGACAGACAGCATGTGCACTGTGTTGACTTGTGTTTAAAAGACATATGTGTATTTATCTTATCATGAAGTTTCATGCCCCATGTGTTATCACTATATGAATGTGTGTGTGTGTGTGGCTGTATAATAGTGTGTTGACGTGTGATTGGCTCTGCTTGTCCTATTCAGCTGCTTTGTTGCTCCCCTGGGTCTCATCATTCCAACCGTCACTCTCTCCCCCTCTAAGACACACACACACACACACACACACACAAAAACACACACACACACATGCAAGCCATCATTCTCCAAGCACCATATGGTGACACACCCCACTCCCCTGCAGTTGGGGTCAGGGGTCACACCCATGATGCATTGCTTCAACATGACAAACATGAAATGAACATCTTTGTGCCTCTTTGTAACTGGCTGCACTCTGTGACACAGCACTGGCTTGCTGGCACATATACACGTGCTTTAATGCACACCATACAGAGCGTATATTTAGAAAAACAATCATCGCATTAGGTTTGCATGAAATACTATGGCAATAGGATAAAACTGCTACAAAACAATATTTCTCTTTTCAAAGGACTATAAAACTATGTTTATGCGTCGGGTTACTTATTGAGCTTCCTTTGATTTGCTCTTAGCTTATGTGGTGGGCTTTTGGCTGGAGCGTGTCGTAGCCCTGTATAGTCTTTGAATGTTCACAAGGTACAACAGATCCTCCATGTTAGCGCTGTTGCTAGCTCCGAATTTTAAACAATTTGAGCTTTCTGTTCCATTAAAATATTCACAACCTGATGTGTTGTTTAGTACGTATTTCACAGATGCCCCATAGCTCAGTTGGTAGAGCAGGCATCCCATGTACAGAAGCCATGTGTTTGCTCCAGCGGCCCCACATTTGATTACACCCTGCGGCCCCTTGATGCATGTCATCCCCCCCCTCTCTCTGTCACATTTCCTGTCTCTCCCTAGCTCAATAATAATTATAATAAAAAGCTTAGGTTCTACCTGGAAAATGGAAGCTTGTCAACATAGTACGCTAGCATTAACATTATCTTACAAGACACAAATTCTATTTATTTGTGGAGTTATTGTCAGCTCCCAAACATTCAGTATTGTGTGTTATCAACATTTTACATCACAGCTAGTTTAGCTAGAATTAGATGACTTTCTTCCATGGTTCTAGTTTTGGCAAATGACCAGAAACGTGCTGCGAGCACAACATTACACATTTGACCTTGTAATCATTTGTAGTGTCTATCCTTGGCCAACAAAACACCAGTCATTTATATTACAGGCATGACATTCACACATTGAAAATACAATAAATGGCTGCACAAAGACAAAGAGCACTGGACTATCTAGCCTTCATGACACTCATACTTCATCTCCACCCATCACCCCTCTGTCTCTACCTTTTCCATCTGTCAAACCCTGATCGGTTAGTCAGTCACTGCTGTAGATGATGACTGGCCTGGACATTGTCTCTTGGCAGGAGAACACACCTTGATTGATCCCTGCTGTACGTCTGTGGACCCTCTCCCCACCCTCTTTTTTTTTTTTCCTGTGAGTCAACAAAATGATCGGACTGGTCATCTCCTGAAAGATCATGGATGTGCTTTATAGCCATGCAGCTCAGCTAATGCCAATTTATTTTTACAGGGCCTTTTTTATTCCTTTAGTGCTGGCAAGATGACTTGAAGGACACAGCAGCAGTGGATCTGTTATAGGTTTGTGTGTACCAGGAGACAGAATACACCGGACTTTAAAGTCTAGGTTATAGTTTACTGTCTGCTTTGAAATGTTTACCCCTCCGGCTCTCTGAACAAAAAGATAAATGGAATGGATGGACAGATGGATGGAGGGATGGTGGACTGACTCATTGCTTGGCAAACTTGCAGGCCTCACCTAGCTGAATTGGAAAGAGAAGCCAGATGAATAATAACATAATTTTTGATAGTTTAACAGCAAAAAAAGAAAAGAAAAAGAAAAAGAAAACAAAAAAATAGAGAGAAACCTTTTTGTATCAAAACTATGTAGATGAACATTTATAAAAACAGCTTGGATTTCAACATCCTTTTCCTCTCCTAAGGTTGAGTCCGTCTGAAATGATTCATCAAGAATGGCAGTGACTCAAAACATGAGACAACCATAAAAACAGGCCCCTGGAGGAGGAACACACACTTTACAGTGCATTGAGATACATTGCAGGAGTTGAACCGTAAACAAGGTTATCTGTTGTCAAAGTGAACATGCTTTGACAGAAATAGGCCATCTGCAGGTTAGATACTAAAAAACTCATCATTAATCTTTAGCCTGCGTTCAAGCTTTCGAAGTAATCTTAAGAACAAAAAGCTTACACGTAGACATCAGTATTACAAGAAAGTGGCACAGTATTTGAATGTTCAGGTTTACACCTTTACGCATTTTTAAGACAGAAAACACAAGCCCCCGAATACTCCTGTCTATACTCCCGTTAGCCTGGGACTGAACAGAATCAAACAGTTGTTTATGAGCTCAAACCTCGGCTCACTCCCCCAGAGGATGAAGCTAAACCTGGATAAAAAGAGCAGCAGCTTCCTGTCAGACGAGGGACCGGATATAGTGTGGAACTGTGTTGCTTTCTAATCTGTGATCGGTGGGCATGTCATGTTTGTGACAGAGCCTCCCATCTGTTGTCAGTCACCCTTCACCACCACCAGACGTCATTAAAGGGACTTAGAGAGCATTTGATTCTGAAAATGGCTACACACAAGCCCCTGATGATGTTTTTTCTAAAAAAAAAAAAAGAAAAAGATGTACGAAAGCAGCAGTGCAATGATAAATAAGTGATGCATTCTGATGCGCTAATTATGCCTCAGGAGAATTACAGCAACAGATAATTCAGAGTTCAGAATATGCTTAAGGAGTGGGATGTTAGGGCTGAAGTCAACCAAAAATCTTGTTCAACCAGTCGACTGCTCATCGGGGAAAAAAAATCTGCATATTATCCCTAGATTAGCTATTTCTGTGACAGTCTCGCACTCTACCTGGTACAGTGTGGGACTGTGGGTCCTGACTGGGTACTAACTCACATATAAATTTGCATTCAGCAAACACATGCACACTTACACTCTGGGGAGGATCAAAGTGAATGTGTTTTATTTAAACCAAAAGCCACCATAAGCTAACTTAAGCTGAAGTATTTACACAAAAAGCAACATGAAAAATTAGTTTTCGGTATCCGATAAACTAATCTCATCGTTGAGTTGATTTAAAATACAGCTTAATGTTCACACTGTGTGTCTTGAATGTTGCTCAGTTTTTTTTCAACATTAGTCAAACATTGCCACATTAGCTGCACAAAATGCTAACAACTAAGTCCAACAGGCTAACCTTCAACACACCATGTTAAACATTATAAAAATTTTTGAGCTACCATGTTTGAAGTCAAGTCACTGACAACTGGTGGCTTGAGCCATTCACAGCTTTTACAGAAAAAGCAGTCTGGGCCAACATGCATGTGCACATTATTAACATCCATTATCAGTGTTACTCATACCAATATATATATCCTGTAAACAAAATAAATCAGGTCTGTTTTTGTCCTTTCTGCTTCCAAAAGTAGTGTATTAAATAGTGTTTTTCTCCATATGAAGGTATATTAGTAATTACCTTACCAAACAAAATTTGGTTGTACAAGAATATATGGACCAACCAATCAACTGACCGATCAGGGAGGTTCATTTGCTTTTTTGATATGTTTTCTGCTCAGGCTTGTTTCAAATCACTGAGACCATGAGTCACAGACGTAGAGCCAGTCTCATGGTGCAATGAACAATGACAAGTTCTAGACTGGAGATTACACATGGCTTGTCTCTATGTGACCTTTCAACAAATTAAAGTAGAGCTAAGGCTCATGTGGGAAAATTCGGGCAAACTTTGTGATGCTGATTTCTGAGAATTAAAATATGTAAATGAGGGTGACAGAGGACGCTTTAATGGAATTTTTGCTGGGTTAATAAAGGCCATGTCACTTGAGCATTTAATAATTGAGCTACCATAGCACAGGGATTTAATCTGCAGTCCTTTAGACACACTGGACACTGGAGACCCTCCGCCATTATTTTACATTTGCAGCTCCTGTTTTAATTTACTGTGTGCAACCTTGTATCAGGGAAAGATGTCATGTATGGAGGGAAAGATGGAAGCATCATATTCATGCTCCCTGTTTATTATTTTAGGCACCAGCAGACAGCTGCACTTTGTTTAATGTGCCAACTGGTTCTTTTTATTGTCTAGACATGCCTGCACATTAAAGAGCCCCTCAGAGGGACATCAGGCAGACAGTGAGCAGATGTTCACAGGTCTGGAGTCAGATTCAAATGAGATATAGCTCTGTTCTGCTTCAATGAAATCAGATTTTTGTCTGTATTTAGTTCTGAATGGAATAATTATGCAAAATGGTCTTGATTTTTAATATAGATGCAATGGAGTGGAGCAGAATGATCTTAGTACCAGGAAATTAATTACCATTGTGGAACTTTTAGCTCCCTTATGTCAGTCTTTTTTTTTTAAAGGGTTTTTTGTAAGATGCCTCAAATAAGGTTTGTGGATAACCTTATTTAAGGCGATCTTTTAAACTTTATACTTTACACATCAGTATTCACCCCACTCCTGATTTTTTAAAAGTTATGTTTTAAAAAAAGCTGCTTGCTAACAAGCAGCTAAATTACACCACAGAAGTTGTTGGGAATGTTAAACATTATCGTGCCGAACTGGTAACTGATCTACTACCAAGTGCACCTTTACAGGTAATGCTAATGTCAAGTAATGTTTTGCCATCTAGCATTTCAACAGGCTAACATTTGCATTCAGCAAACACATGCACACTTACACTCTGGGGAGGATCAAAGTGAATGTGTTTTATTTAAACCAAAAGCCACCATAAGCTAACTTAAGCTGAAGTATTTACACAAAAAGCAACATGAAAAATTAGTTTTCGGTATCCGATAAACTAATCTCATCGTTGAGTTGATTTAAAATACAGCTTAATGTTCACACTGTGTGTCTTGAATGTTGCTCAGTTTTTTTTCAACATTAGTCAAACATTGCCACATTAGCTGCACAAAATGCTAACAACTAAGTCCAACAGGCTAACCTTCAACACACCATGTTAAACATTATAAAAATTTTTGAGCTACCATGTTTGAAGTCAAGTCACTGACAACTGGTGGCTTGAGCCATTCACAGCTTTTACAGAAAAAGCAGTCTGGGCCAACATGCATGTGCACATTATTAACATCCATTATCAGTGTTACTCATACCAATATATATATCCTGTAAACAAAATAAATCAGGTCTGTTTTTGTCCTTTCTGCTTCCAAAAGTAGTGTATTAAATAGTGTTTTTCTCCATATGAAGGTATATTAGTAATTACCTTACCAAACAAAATTTGGTTGTACAAGAATATATGGACCAACCAATCAACTGACCGATCAGGGAGGTTCATTTGCTTTTTTGATATGTTTTCTGCTCAGGCTTGTTTCAAATCACTGAGACCATGAGTCACAGACGTAGAGCCAGTCTCATGGTGCAATGAACAATGACAAGTTCTAGACTGGAGATTACACATGGCTTGTCTCTATGTGACCTTTCAACAAATTAAAGTAGAGCTAAGGCTCATGTGGGAAAATTCGGGCAAACTTTGTGATGCTGATTTCTGAGAATTAAAATATGTAAATGAGGGTGACAGAGGACGCTTTAATGGAATTTTTGCTGGGTTAATAAAGGCCATGTCACTTGAGCATTTAATAATTGAGCTACCATAGCACAGGGATTTAATCTGCAGTCCTTTAGACACACTGGACACTGGAGACCCTCCGCCATTATTTTACATTTGCAGCTCCTGTTTTAATTTACTGTGTGCAACCTTGTATCAGGGAAAGATGTCATGTATGGAGGGAAAGATGGAAGCATCATATTCATGCTCCCTGTTTATTATTTTAGGCACCAGCAGACAGCTGCACTTTGTTTAATGTGCCAACTGGTTCTTTTTATTGTCTAGACATGCCTGCACATTAAAGAGCCCCTCAGAGGGACATCAGGCAGACAGTGAGCAGATGTTCACAGGTCTGGAGTCAGATTCAAATGAGATATAGCTCTGTTCTGCTTCAATGAAATCAGATTTTTGTCTGTATTTAGTTCTGAATGGAATAATTATGCAAAATGGTCTTGATTTTTAATATAGATGCAATGGAGTGGAGCAGAATGATCTTAGTACCAGGAAATTAATTACCATTGTGGAACTTTTAGCTCCCTTATGTCAGTCTTTTTTTTTTAAAGGGTTTTTTGTAAGATGCCTCAAATAAGGTTTGTGGATAACCTTATTTAAGGCGATCTTTTAAACTTTATACTTTACACATCAGTATTCACCCCACTCCTGATTTTTTAAAAGTTATGTTTTAAAAAAAGCTGCTTGCTAACAAGCAGCTAAATTACACCACAGAAGTTGTTGGGAATGTTAAACATTATCGTGCCGAACTGGTAACTGATCTACTACCAAGTGCACCTTTACAGGTAATGCTAATGTCAAGTAATGTTTTGCCATCTAGCATTTCAACAGGCTAACATTTGCATTCAGCAAACA
>JAPZDY010000009.1:18117582-18145020 GCA_029783645.1 Ctenochaetus hawaiiensis | reverse complement strand
TTTACAGGTAATGCTAATGTCAAGTAATGTTTTGCCATCTAGCATTTCAACAGGCTAACATTTGCATTCAGCAAACAGATGCACACTTACACTCTGGAGAGGATCAAAGTGAATGTGTTTTATTTAAACCAAAAGCCACCATAAGCTACACAAAAAGCAACATGAAAAATTTGTTTTTCAGTATCCAATAAACTAATCTCATCATTGAGTTGATTTAAAATACAGATTAATGTTCACACTGTGTGTCTTGAATGTTGCTCATTTTTTTTTCAACATTAGTCAAACATTGCCAAACAAGCAATGTTTTGCCATCTAGCATTTTAACAGGCTAACGTTTGTCAGTTTGCTCCAAGCACAAACACCAGACATTTAGGATTCATCCTCTTCGCACTGCAAAAGTTTGTACAAACCTGATGACAATTAGCAAGCCAGTTGTTACTGAGATATGTCAGTCTGGACTGAAGAGATGGACTGACCAAGAAACTACTTATAGTAAAACATAATTATAAAACTTATCATTTAGTACTAAAATTGAAATGTTCATTTTGTTGATCAGAATTCATGGATAAGTGCTCTGATAAAGCACTGACTGTCAGGTATGATCAGGGCTTATGTGTCTAGTTAACCCCTTCGTGTCATTAGGAAGCTTTCCTTGATTCCTCCTCCTCTTGTAAGCCATCATCTCCCCGGCTTTGACGGCTCAGGGTCAATTAGCCTGATCAATGAAGGACAAAGTGAAGAGGGATCAATAGGTTGAATATTCAGTTGTCCTTGTAAGGAGGGATTTGTCTCTGTAAACACTGAAACCCTTGGGACATGCAGTGCAATGGCTGTGTAATCACTGATTGGCTTATGATCCTGAGATGAGGAGAAGGCGAGATTATTATTTTCTATTCTTCTCATCAAGTGTGTGTTTTCCACTCTGTTAAGTGTACTGCTGTGTCTCACAACTCCACTTTCCGCTCTGTAGGTAACTGTTGGACCGTGACATTGACTTAGCCTTATGGATGGTGACTGACAACATAAAAACAGCCTTTGCTGAAAGTTTGTCCTTGTATTAAAAAACTATCAGGCAGCCGCAGCATAATACATTCTGTGCCTCGCAGGATATCCATAGCAGCAGGTCCACACACATGCATGTTCACACACACACACACACACACACACACACACAATCTTTATCTGAAGGTGAACCTAATAATTGTATTGGCGGTGGTGGGAGGGGAGTCGATGCAAGGCTAACAGAACCATAACAACATTACCCTGCATGTGACAGGGAAAGGTGTGAAGCGGCTAATGCATTAATTGCATCTGCCACGATTCACTGTAATGGGACACACCTGAGACATTTGTTCAGCCTACACACAGACACACAAGGAGCTGAAGGCCAGAAAATCCCCCCTCTATCCCCCCACCCCCTCTTCCTATCTCCCCCTGTACTTCACCCTTGTTTACATCCTCCGTTCCCTCCCTTCTCTCTCAGTCTCAGTGTGGAGGATTTTGTAAAGAGCCAGGCTTTGCCGGCATGAGATCTGGCTCTGCTAACACTGTTTTCATTCGATGCTGCTGCTGCTTCAGTCCAATGTACTCTGTCCATCTGGACTCAGGGCATGGGAGGATAGAAGAAGAGAGAGAAAAGTGGGAGCTTGGCTCAGAGCATTGGCAGAACTGAACAGACTGACTGGTCTGAAAACAAACACAGATGCTAATACTTATTTACATTAGTCCCAATCAGGTTGCAGTACAAAGTTAAGCAGGATAAGTTGAAGTTTCCAGGGGCGTCTGAGATCAATTAACCCCACCTTGCTTAGTTACTGTTGCTATGCTTTTTTGTCACATGCACAATACAGAGGGCAGAAGATCAGTCTCTCAAAGTTCTTAATACATTTCAAAACAAGAAGTCCTTGATTTCAGACAGTAGAAAAATGCAGGCTTCTCATTATGAGACAACAGATTTTTATTAGCTGCAGCTAGCTACAGTAATCAAGCTCAACCTATGTCCTTGAATTTGTTTAGAACATTTTTCTCTGGCTGCCTTTTTAATGTGTTCGGATGAGTCAGTTTCAAACAAGAATCTTGTTAAGAGATCTTAAAAATGCCCTTAATGGCTGCAAACAGAAAAACTATCCAAAAACACTGAAATTGCAGATCCAGGTGATGATCCATGCAGAAAACGTGGGAATAAAGACACAGATTTGTTGCTGTGTTGCA
Organism: Ctenochaetus hawaiiensis; assembly: GCA_029783645.1. Taxonomy (NCBI): domain Eukaryota; kingdom Metazoa; phylum Chordata; class Actinopteri; order Acanthuriformes; family Acanthuridae; genus Ctenochaetus; species Ctenochaetus hawaiiensis. The sequence goes on along the minus strand of JAPZDY010000009.1, from coordinate 18,142,809 downwards.
GTGTAGAAGTAGTTAGTCCTGTAAGTATTCAATTTGGAAGATCAAACTGGCATTTGGTATTTTAACTGTATTTTTTCACTGCTAACATTACAAATAAAAGCCTCTTAACATAAAGACCTACTGGTGTGTTTAATGAACATAATGCTGTCTTAGATAACAAGGAAGTGTTACGTCTGTAAATTGGCTCAGGTCACTAGAGTTAAGCATTGTTATATCCAGTAGAGAGCTGGACAGAGCAGCTTAAGTTAGCATAAACAATGTTAGCACACAGAGCCTGGTATGATTTGCTGTGGTTGCTAAGCTATTGGATGGACAGTCCCTGTTTGGGTCAGTTGAGTTGTGATATCTTCATTTTTACTTTATCTGTGAATATGAAAATATGTGCTTCTATGGACACCTGACATGACAGTGTCCTTAAGGTGGATCCCTTTGCCAATCAAATTAGCACACGGAAAACCTTTATAATACATAATTTTTTTGTTTTGTCTAATCACAAAATTTGTTTTTAGGAAGGAAAAAAATGGTTTTAAATTGCACTTGGTGACTTTAAAGGGAAAGTCTACCCATAAAGACCAGTTTAGTAGTCATGGGACGTACTACTGCCTGTGAAAAGTTAATAGTCTTCTGTTACTCTTGGGGAGGTTTTTTTCCTTTCATGCGCATATAAAAGTGTGTATTTGAAATTTTCTCCACCTGATCTCTCTTTCTTTTCTTCTCCTTTGTCTTTCTTCCAGAAGGATTTGCCTCTACCTCGCAAGAACAGCAGGTGAGTATTGTCTTGGTTCCTTCCCTCCCTCTGGAGACAGACTTGGTCCCTCCTTTAGAAAAACAATCACACCAAGGGAACCTGCAGCGCACGATTTTCACATTGTGTTGTAAAAGGTGTGAGGATGCTTGGGTGGTGCTTGTGGTGTGCATGAGGAGGTCAGAGGGATGGATGCGGGGAGTCTGACGGAGTCTAATCATTGCCAGTCGGGAGCTTTGGGTGCTGTCCATGGTGCTGAAAGCCATTTTGCCTTTTCCATCGGCTCAGTTACTGGTTCCTTATCTCCTCCCCCTCTCTTTCCATTTCTTGGTTATTAATCTCTTTCTATCCCTCTTCGTTTCCACTCTCCACTTATAAATCTTTCAAAATCCCCATTGCTCTTCTTCCCAGCTATTTCTTACACAGTTACAGTTTCTCTAGTTGTTAGTTTATAAAATATATTACCAATCAGCTTTACTGTGAATCACTCTTATTGAAGTATAGTAAAGAAAAACACGTACACAATACAGTAAGACAGGAAATTCCACACACAGTAAAACATAGTACAGATAAATTATCCACAGCAAAATAAATAAAACAAACATGAAAACAGAAAGATGAAGTGTAGGCTCTCTTTTTTTAGAATTTTAAACAAAAAAATGTTATAAATCAATAAAATATATGATAGCTTTTATGGATTACATTGCCAAATACTGTAAATAATTATTTGAAGTGGCCTTATCTTTCCTCATCCTCTACAGGTACATCCTGAAGTGCTCTTTACACAGTAATCTATTAGTAATAAAAAAAGGGTTAATCACTGGGGCAGATCTACTCTATGATGAGCAATTTTGCTTTTGATACTTCAAATACATTTTATTTTAACAACAGTTGAAAAGACTTTGTGAAAAGGTTTGGTTGCAGTGATGAACCCACAGAGTGTAATCACCTAACTGCAGGTTGCCTTCAGCACTTTCAGCTCATTGTTTCACCTTTCAAATACCAATGTTTTGTTATGGTTGAATCTGACAGTCAGAAATCAGAATTAATGTTTAGGAAACCAGCAACACTCCAGATGAATACTAATGTTGCTCTGTGCCTACTGGTTTGTATGTTTGGCAACTCCAGGTTTAAAAGTTAACCCCATACAAAATCATATTGGAAGTGGCTCTCCTGCACTTTATGTCTGTAAACATGGGATGTCTGAACATGTGTATGTGTACTTTAACTGAATAATAAACCTGACCAAATCTCCACATAGTTGAGTGAATACCTCTTAGTTAAGTGAAGACCTCAGGCAGTGTGTTGCAAGCACACAAAGAGCTAACTTTTAACAAAGAGCAAGCTAAAGTTTCACAGACACAGCCTGAAGTAGCTCAGAGTTGAAAAACTAAGTCCACATTACTAGAAAAAATGAACTACTCCATGTTTTTTTCCTCCCCTTTTATGGAGATGAAGAAAGAGCTTTGCAGCTGTCAGTTCAGGGTCTTTCCTTTTGTTAATAGTTTCTTATGATTCACCTGTAAATATTTCCCAAGACTAGTCAAATGTCTCCATTGCTTCACAAGTTGTTAATAAAACTCCACCAAATATTCATATGATCTCACTTTTGATACCTGAACATAAAAACCCAGCCAACAGGTAACAGCCAATCAGAGGCACAATAGAGCAGGTCCAGACCATCCTGGAAAAAAAAATACTGCTGCAGGGTACTGCATTGTGTTAGTGCTGTCAGCTGATGCAAGAATTAACAATACTAACACACCATGTTCAATGTTCATAAGTAGCAAACGTATACATCATGTTCACTCTATTTAGTTGCTTCAGGCACAACACTGGCCTCAGGTTCATGTTGAGACACAAGTCTAACTCATAGTAGTTTAACGCTCATTGAAAACAGACAGTTGCTCATATTGAATCACAGCCAACACGGCTAGTGACTTGACAGAAAATAAGAACTTGTCTTGAGAAGTTGCATCCTCATGATCTCTCCAATCAGGGTTTTGGGGAGAGCAGTGAGTCATCACTACATGATGTTTTAGTAAAAAGAGTATTAAATAAGACCAGTGATGTTGAGTTTTTGGGGCCTATGGGGTTTAATTGTATTCCTCTACTTTGTAAGACTAAATCTGTGTGTGTGTGTGTGTGTGTGTGTGCCTGGGTTGTTGTTAGTGTGATTGCAGCTCAGCACCTCTGTCTCCGCCCTCTCCTCTTGTCCACATTCTCATTTCCTGACCCTATCCATCTTCTCTACACGGTCCCCGGTCTCGAGTCATCATGGGTAATCAAACATGAAATGACGATCACTTCTGTTTGTGTACGAGCTGAGTTCTCCTATCCATCTCACTGTTTGGCTTTACTTCCCTCCACTACTTCCCATTTTTACAATCATGCCCATCTCTCTTGAGACAGCTTCCATTTGGATTCAGTCCGTCTCTTTCACATCACATCTCGTTTCCCTCTGTAGGACGCTATCAGCCCCACCATCCATTATAGATGAGCTGGGCAGAGTTGGATTCACATTCAATCTGCCTGCTGCATCCATTCATGGGTAAACAGCCGTTCGGAGTATGTCTGTGTGTGTGTGTGTGTGTGTGTGTGTGTGCGTGTGTGTGTGTGGCTTACATTATTATAACTTGTGCTTTTTGATTCTTGAAGTCCATTCAGCATCTGTTTCTCAGTTATGTAATAGTACACACTGCCTTGTCCTGTAGTCATGTCAATGCTTTCTGCTCAGATAAACTAATGTCTCTTTGCTCTGTGCCTCTTTCATTCATGGTGTCATAGCCTGCAGTGAAGGCTTTTATCTCCCCATCAGGTCCTGTAGGTGCACAAACATCCAGAGCAAAGAAAAGAGAGGAAAACATTACCACAAAAAAATAAGTCACAAAATTACACTCTGTACCAGGCCACCTTAGCCTTGAGAAAACGACCCACAATTCCCTGCTGCCTTTTGTTGTTCTTCTCTGAAGGATGGAGCTACCCTCCCTCCCTCTCTGTCCCTCCCTCTCTTTCTCCCTCCTCTGGGTCTTGGCCACACTTGCCACAGACACTGGTGCACATCCAGGGGTTGTGAGAGCTCCAATATGTGTTGCATTGTGATGACATTTTCCCAGAGACCCGCTGCTTTCTGACTGCTCTCCCTCACAGCTCAGCTGTTGCTGCTGCTGCTGCTCCTGCTGCTCGGAGCTACGCCTCGATTCCCCGACCAGCAACATGTTCCGACGTACTAAAAGGTACAGCGAGAGACAGAGGAGTGATGATTTAGTGTCTTTGATGTGAGGTGTGGTAGCACTGACTTTCCTCTCTCTCTACATCCAATTCGTTCCTTTCGTTTAAGCCTCTTTGATGCTCAGTCCTGTCCCTGCGTGAGTCTGTGATTTACATTACAAAGAGGTTTGTACAGCCAATGTGACTAGTGTGTAACAAGATCATTGTTTGCTAGTGTGTGTGTTTTACTTGGATTTAGATTGCGGCTGTGTTCTTCATAGTGATTTTTTTGTATTTTACAGAACAGTGTTACTGTCACATAGTTTGGCAGCTTATATGGAGGGTTAAAGATTTCTAAAACCCCAGTAAAAGATGCAAAGTGAAAACTTTCAAAACCTTTTTGAAAGTTGTATGATGTTGTTGAATGTAATGTAGATGATATGTATGAGAGAATCCTTAAAACTCATTGAAACATTTATGCAATAACTTTTGGCCTTGCTAGCAGTGTGGCTCTGTGGATTGCAATGCTACTCTGTCGGCCAGTCAGTCCATCACTTTGGTTCTGGCTAAAAAATCTCTTGTGATACTATGAAGTTGACATTTGTGTTTTTGAGTGAAAGTCTTGACAGATGTTAGATGGGGTATCATGAAGTTTTGTTCAAACATTCATGTTGCCCTTAGAATAAATTGCAGTTAATTTATTTTGCCAGTGGCTTTTCATCTAGCACCATCATCCTTAAATTTACAGTAATGCAGATGCACAATGACAACCCTGTTATTTGTGTATTTTGTGTATTATCAAATCTTAGCATGCTACAATGCTAAACTTAATAAACACAGTTGAACACAGTTGAAATTATACCTGTGTTAGCATATTAGCATTTTTATTGTGAGCATGCTGATGTTAGCATTTAGCTAAAAGCAGGGCTGTGTTTAAGAATGGCCTCCCAGAGCTGCTAGCATGACTCAGGACTCTCAGTCTTGTTGTAAAACAGTTAAAATGCAGGAATTTTGGAGGAAAATCCTCTCTCATTTAAAATATAGACAAATTTCTTGTTGTGAAGGTTGACCCTCATCCAATAGCATGTGATCCGTTCAATAATAAAATTTTGTCCCCAAAAAGAGAAATATTGATCTGTTAATATGTCAAAGAAATTGACTGAGCAACTTATAGATTAAGGACATTGAAGAGCTGTGAGACTGAGATTTAAAGTTTATTTGCCACTATATTGCTGGCCACTGTTATGGTTTTGTTAACTCTATGGTAAATGTAACAATAAGTAATTGAAAATCAGTGACTCATCAGTGAGAAGTCCAGCAGACCTGCACATAAACTGATTCACCGTCTGAAGGGATCAATCGATAATCACATGAGCCAAAAATGAGTCAGAGGGAAGCACAGACTTCAGATGCTTTTTTCTGCTGTCTTATTCACTGCTGGAGGGAAATATTTATCTGAAGTGGATATTTGGGAGGGTTGTTTAGGGGATTTCTCTACCCACCTCAAGTTTGCCTATGTAAGATCTTTTATCAGCTTCATTTACAGATCACTGCAAGTAAAATGATCATTTTCATGTATGGTTCAATTATAGATAAAATATAAATAAATATAATATCACAGTATCCTGTCTCTTAAATAAATAACATGATCATTTCCTTTGTGCTTATAACTAAAACTTTTAATCAGTCTGATGCCAACAGCCCAAAAATTCGAGCTGACATTTATGCACCAGGCGTTTCCTCTTCGGCAGCGGCCATAGTGGGCGTCGTGCTGAGTCTCTCAGAGTGATTTTATTCTCTCCTGCTGATCGGGGATTAAACTGGCTTCTACTTCAGCACGGACCCATGCTACGGCACACCTGAGCCCAGACACACAGGCAAACAGATGGAAAAAAAGCAAAAGTCTCAACTACACTCTTAAAGTGGTGCTCCGACCCAAGAGGGATTGTTTTGAAATCCTGCAATGCAGGATGGGTTTAAGACATGGTCAGTGAGCTTTAAGTGGAAGATTTAAAAACAAACATTTATAGCTAGCTGCCTCTCTGCTTTACAGACAAAGTCACATTGAGGAGAAGGAGAAGAACAAGGGAATGACTGACTAAGATAATGACAGGGAAGGATGTTAAAAAAGGGCGAAGTTTGTGTAGATAATGAAAGCGAAGGATGTTAAAAAAGGGGGAAGTTTGTGTAAGAGGTGAAAAGAGGAGAGACTGTGAGTGCAGGGCCCTGGGGTGATATCTGTGTCTGCTCCTCCATTAGGGACCAGCTCACTAAGGTTACGTGAGCATACAAGACACGCACACTGGTTTTGACTGCCTCCCTCTCTTTCTATTTATTCTTTGTATTTCTCTTTTTCCTTTCCCTTTTTTCTCCTCCTGTCTTTTATTTATTTGTTCTTATTTTTTTCTATATGCCAAGTGAAGAAAGATCAAAGTGTGGCCATGCATTTAATCATGAGCTTGTGTTCATAAGTATACTAGTTTGTTTACTAAGTGACTTTCAGCTAAACCCTTCCTCTTATTCCAGCTTAAGTTATAAAAGCAACTAGACAAGGCAGGTTAGTCACGCTGTGGTTTCTCCACATGCTGAAGCTGCTGTGCATGCAGCTGCAGTGACAAAGATACTCCGCAGATTTTGGAGAGTTTAGTGTTTTCAAAACCCAAACCAGAGGCACAAAGGTGCAAGGAACTGATAAAAAAAATGTTTGTCTGCTGTAATATATGCTGCAGAGGTAATCATGTCCAGCTAACTAGCTTACTAGCTGTAGTTGTAACCACTGGTACTTCCAAGGTCATGGAGAAAATCACAAAATAAATAAGTTTTAGGGCTAAACGCAAGCTGTGTATTTATAGTTTGTAAATTGGGCCTGGATGCTATCAGAGTTGAAGCTAACGATACAACCTCTGTCGGGCTTCTTAATAAAATTTGGGGAAGGTTACTTTATTGGCTTGTAATGTTGAACTTTTAAAAATATGTAGAAGGCCTATACATGTAAGCTAAGCAGCAAAATAGGGTGATTGCGGTAAATAACAGTTTGATCTTAAATTTTTCCTCCTCACATTTATTACATTAAAGGAACTGGCTCACACTGCAATACAAGGACAATGCTGTTTCTTTAGCATGACATACATGGATCATTAACCAGAAAGGATCAATTACTGACCTTTTGCATAAGACATGTACCTTTAGCCTCACTCTCTACGCTTGATTTCATGTTTGTAGTCAAGTTCATATTTAATGTAAGATTGCACCCAACAAGATTTCTGCTGAGGCAGCTGGAAAAAATAGAAAGGAAGTCAGACTACAGCATTTTTAGTCAAATCAGTGACCCTTTATTAGCTATTCACAGCTAATAAATCAGTTCAGCTAGCAGAAATCTGCAGCCTGGAAATGAGACGCTGCTTTTTTCTTCTTCCACTTTAAATCTAGAACCCATTGTTTCAAAAATTACTAGAAAATTTGATGAAAAATCTACCGCAGTTGTTGTAAACTGAATTATGTTCAGTGAATGGAAAGCTAACAGGTACCGAGGTGGTAGAAATCAATGATGAGAGCGGAGCTTAGCGAGTCTGTTTTAATTGGTTTGATGCTAAAGGGGAAGTGGAGACCTCGGTAGTAATGTGGATGCAAGAGAAAAATTGTCGAGGAGAAATATTTTGTTTGTGTTTGTTTCCCTCAGGTGCTTTCTTTGGCTCAGGTGCATCGTTCTGTGGGGCAGACCGCTCACACACGTAATTACACCCAGTTTTGTCACACGCATACGGTACAACACATCATCGCGCACACAGCTCCATGTCCTCAGCTCATAAACACTCCTCCCTCGCTAAATTAGCCATTACACTTCACCTAACCAATTATGTGTAAACCAAAGGAGGTCAGTGGGAGGTCAAGACACTTGAGTCAGACTGAGTCTTTTTGTCTAAGTGCTGCTGCTTTCTACAAGAGGAGCACTGGGTTCAATACACACATGCTTACAGTAGGTGCTACATCTCCCATTAGCTCCTGATTTCAGTAATGGCTTCTGTCTCTCTTCTCTCCTCACAGAGTAATGGAAGTCTTACTCTCTTTGATCCTCCCTCTCCTCCAATATATCCCTCTTAGGGCTTCTCGAACAGGGAAACACTTTTGAGGACACGGGCTTCTCAACGGCTCTAAATTTACCCGTGCTTGATAGATATTGCTGCTGTCAGCTGCTGTGTTCTTTCCCAGACTGAGACAGGAGATTTGAGCCTATTACAGAAAAAGAAACAAGAAAATAGTATGTTTGATCCCGGCTGAATGGCTTTGAAGTGCTGCCAGGGATGTTTGGGACCCCAAAGAGCTGAGGAACCTGGGAAGGAAAGAGGTGAAAGTGAAGATTTTTTACATTTAACACAAAGTTTGGTGGAGTCAAGAGCAGATCTGATGGAGTGAGGACAGTAATGTGCCTCAAGCCCTCACCACGACCATTCTCATTTCTGTCATTGTCTTTGATTACACATGTGACCCTCCTGATAATAGTGTTGGTTTTCACTGAAAGAGACTTCAGTAGGCCATTAGGAATCAATACATAGCCTGCTGTAAGTCTCCTGTACACCACTCTCGTACTGAATTCAATAAAACTTGATATCCTGCTCTAGAGGTAAAGCTGAAATGTATTTGATTAATTGCTTAATCTATTTACACAAAATGAATCATCGATAATTAAATACAGTGATTGAAAAGCTAAGTTAATTGCTAAGTGATTTTTAAGCAAAAGTACCAAGCATTCCCTGGCCTCAGATTCTATAATTTGAGCTAATTACCTGCTTTATATAGTTGTTAATATACTCCTTGATTTACCCTCCATTCTTTATACTGATTATCCAATTAGCTAATTTAAATAGGAACTAAAAGTTTTTCACACTAAATGAGGAACCATATTTTTAAACATTCCAAAAGCAAAATGGATGGAATAATTAACAGTGTTTTTATCTCCTTTTTTGTCAACTGCAAATGTTAGCATAATAGCTAACTACAGTACTACTAAGTAACATCTTTAAGTAGACTAGTAACCAAACATTACTTCAAAGGCAGAATTACATCTTTACCTACTACATTATTTTGTGGTGTGGCAGGATGAATTTGCTACATCCATTGTGTGGTATTTCCTCACTTTCTGTGTGTTATCAAAGATTAGCAACAATGGTAGCTCTGTTCTGCTCTTTAATAGGTTTGGGGGAGTTTAACATCATAGCTAGCGGAGACAATGTTATGCTAGCCAAAGCCGTTCTGTAAATCAACTCTAAATTGCAATCCAAGAATAATGTCTTGTTATAGGGTCCCGCAGCTTTGGTCACAGTTTTTTAGCTTGATATCATAGAAGTAGTCGTAAAGTGCATATTCAAAAGCCTTTTTTATTATTAAAAGATTATTGTCTGAAAAAAATCAGCTGTTCTCAGTTTCAACCAACTCAGGGAGCTAACTAACATTAGCTTATTTAGCTATTTAGCTATAGAGGTAAATTTTCAAATATCCATGCCAAATACATTTGACATGGACAGTTCCTTGATTAATGCATAAATTAATACATTTCCTCTGTATGAATAGTGTACATTACATCTACAGCACAGCTACAAGTACATACATTGTTCTTTCCCTTTCAGGGCACTTGTACATAATGTTCTTTTTATCAGAATTTGTCATTCGGTTCAGTCGTTTTTTTTATGCCATGTTGGTTTTGGTAATCTTATTTTACTGGATAGTAATTGTATTTGTGGTGAGTTCATGGTTCACCTCTCTGTGAGTGATTCTCCTCCTCCACCCCTGCTTCTTCCACTCCTAAAGAACTCCTATCGATCTATTTTCCAATCCAATACTCTGGTTCTTTTTTCCATTTTTGCATCATTTTTTTCAAAGTCATTTTAGGGAAAGACTGCCAATTGTTTATGCAGCGTTGAACCCTTTGACATTTAAGTTATTTATGTCACTCTGCTGGTGGTCTAATAAGGTCTTAACATCTACTACTAATTTATTGTCCTTGACGCTGGGTGATTTTTTTCATCACCTCACATCGTGTCATCAGAAAATTGTACCTCTCCCTCCCTCCACCCTCAGACAGTGAACTTGAGTGACATCTATATTGAGCAGTTTTCCTCCTTTGCTGTGGTCCCCGGTCTGCGTTATCAGAAGTCTCCTTGCTGCATGCTGCATAGCAACAAGCTGTCATGTGACCATGGCTCCCTCCTCGCCCGTTCCCTTCAGGGTTGTAGACACCAACTAAATTTCCTCTGTTTTTTGTTCCTACAATAAAGTGCTCCAGTCTACTCATGCTGTTAAAAATATTTACTATACAGAAATATGTACAGTAAAAGAAAAAGGGGCTTATGCACGTTTCAAGTTGCTTTTTACCGGAAAAATAAAATGTCTGAATTTTTATTAGTTAGCTCAGCATCTCTTTTTCCCTCTGGATCATTCCTTTCATCTTATCTGCCAACACAAGAGTGATTTATTTATCGCTAATATTTCTATCTCTAGTTAGTTCTCCTTTGTTCACTGCCATGATGTTGTTGTAAACACACTAGTCTTTCCCAACTCCTCATCAGCAGTTGTTTCCTCCCTCTCTGCCTCTATCTCACTCTTTCTTCTCTTTCAAGTGCTTTTGTCTTACTTTTTTTAATCTTATCTGTCTCTTTTTTTTGTTCCAATCCCTCCCTCTTTGTGCCTCAGATCTTCCTCTGTTTGACTCTGTATGTAACATACAATTGTGTGGTTTCATATAAATGGGCAGTTTGCTTTTGTCAATATTAATGATCCCCCTGCTGTTAAGTATAGAGAGGAGTATGAGCACGCAGAGGATGAAGGCTCCTGTTTTTCTGGCTTTGTCAGAGCTGTGCTTTTCCCCTCTGTGTCATCTGCTCGTGCTTACAGTGAAGAATATTCCCCAGCGTGCTCTGTTTATGCATTCGGCCGTGTTTGTGCAGTGTGAATATACTTATGTGTGTGTGATAGTTAAAAAAAACTGGGTCATGTTTACCTTGAGCCTGTGTGGGTGATGAGCACCGCTGAGAGCGCTTTTAACCTGCATATCTAATTCTTGTCTTTCTCTTCTTTTGCCTCATTTAATTTTCAAGTTTCATTCTGCAGAATTTTTTCAGTCACTCCATTTCCCCAAACATTTGCTTTCCTTCATCTGGCTTTCATGTCATGACTTCAGCAGCTAACACCCCTATCTCCCTGCACATCTCCCTTTCTCGTCCTCCACACCTCCGTCCCTCTCTCTCCAGCCCTCGGCAGCAGCCAGTAGAATCCAGATTTACCGAGTGCAGTGGAGTGCATCTCTCGCTCTCCTCCCGCCCCTCTCTTGATCTTGTATGACCATCATGCAAGGAACAGGCCCTGGGCATTGGTCTAAAATATGGACTTTTCCATCAGCTGCTGCATACTTGCTGAATGTGTATAGAAAATACAGAGAAGTTAGCGCCTACAAATTTGACACATAGCAATGAATACTGACAGTGTTTTGTTCCCGAGCTGTGCAGAGAAAAGTCAAGGCTGTGTCTTTTGTGTTTACAGCCAGCCTCCATTGATTTCCTGCAGCACAGTGAATCCATTAACCAACAATAGTGCTGCTGCTCAGTTTAGTTTTTCCTCTCTGTCTTTCTCTTGGCTCTGAAGAATGAACAATTACTGGACTGATGAAAGCCAGTGTAGCTATGTTGTATATACACTGAAACACACACACACACACACATACATGTACACGTGTGCTGTCATTAGATGACTGGCATCTCTGGGATTAGCTGCAAGGCAGAGTCTGTGTTACAATGAGATTAGCAAAGCATCAGAGAGGAAGATTTAGGGGTATTGAACAATGTTAGGATGTAATTGATCCAGTTGAAAAAAATGGTGTGAAATGGCATAACTCCAGCTGCCTGTTAAATCCAACCTATTGGCATATACAATCAATATCCATAAAGCCAGTTATGGATCTGATTGATCAGGATGTCCTGTGAACTCTTAAAATAATGAAACCGTTGGATGAGATGAAATGGCTCAGTTTTGTGACCTCGCTATGATGTTTTAGCATCAAAATGAATTAAATCCCTTTATTAGATTTCACAGTCACAAGCTTAATCAGAGGTGTTAGCAGATGGGCAGGTGTGACACTTTGAATATTAATTCAGGTAATGCTCTCAGTTTTGATAACCAAATCAATGGGGCTTTTAATGATGCTTTTTTGTTACATGTAAGCAAAAATCATATAAAGTTGCTGGACAAAAATAAAATACAAAAATGATGTTATCTTGGTAATAAAAAATTACAGAAGGGGGAGCGGTGTATTTTCTGCCAGGTGAGCTATCAGTATGTTCTATTTTTATTACAAAACAATTTAACACAGAAAATAATGCAAGATCCCCTGGCTGACAGCTTGCCAAGCTGGCTCAGTGCTGTCCAGCAGTAACAATGGCAGGTGTTGACATATGGCCACTCGTAGCATGTGTTCATGTCAGAGAACAGAGATTTGTAACAGTGAAGCAGCAGTGTGCTCTGTTTGTATTGTTTTTAACTTGAGACGAAATTCCTCTAAAGAGCATAACCATTCTCTTCTAAACAGGTAAATTAGGTAAGATTCGTCATTTAGTTTGTTTTCTGTGTCCTGGAATTCCCTGTGGGATCAGTCATGAATTCAGTTCTTCACATCAAGATTTTAAAGTAGAACAAACTGTAATCTTGGAGGTGTTTCTATGAATCAGTCGGTGTCTCTGCGCCTGTGCATCTTCAGCTCACTATGTTGATCCATCTCAGTCAGCCCACATCGCTGCTCTATAAGTGTCAGTATAGGTGTGTGTGCCTGTAGAGGCAGTGGGTCCTGCTCACATGTGAACCCATGTGACAGAAAAAAATGGAGAAAGGAGGAGAAACCAAGCAGACTCGTCCTTATCCAACGGTGAAAATGATATTCAGTTCACATTTTTCTCCTTTCCTCTTTGTTTCTAATTGCTTTTATGTGTGTTCAGACCAAAGCACATTGTGTGGCATTGCTTTTAAAAACCTTTGGATAAAATATACATGGTTGCATTGTAGGTATTTTAACCAAAAAGGCAGCTTAGACACAAAAAGTTTATTCAGTTTACTACCTACAGTGAGTTAAATAGAATAATATCATGTGCAGATGAATGTGTGTGGAGTCCACGGGCAGATTTGAGGTGACTCAGTGCAGTAATGACTGCTATTAAGCTTCCAAAACATAATGTACTGAGGTGAAAACCATCACTGAGGTCATCTCTGTCCTTTCTTTTCTCAATTTCTCGTTGCTCCTATTCTCTCTAACTTTTCTGCTCTCTTCTCTTGTTCCACACTCTCTCCCCTCATTTCTTATCTTGGCTGAGAGGAGGCAGACAGGGATGGATGACTGAGGAAATTGAATTCTCCTTATCGCTGTTGTGCTCCTGCAGTGATCCATGCATTTTTTTTAACATCTGCTTCTTCTGCACCTTCACATGCAGCCGCAGTATGCACATATTTATACATAGCAACAACAGCAGAAACACACAAATACAACTCTGCTGTGCTAACTTTGACTCAGTCATTGCAATGACAAGTGATCCTCAAATGTTTGCATGCATTTTTCTCTCTCTCTCTCTCTCTCTCTCTCTCTAGTTGTCGAACAAGCAACAGGAAAAGTTTGATTCTGACCACCACGTCTCCCACACTGCCTCGCCCCCACTCCCCTCTTCCCCTCCCCGGACACCTCGGTACGTACACGAACACATCGCACCATAGCTGTTACCTTGTCTGTTTGATGGCAGACAGACAGGCTTTATTATCAATGAATTTCAACATTTTTATTGAAGGAAGCCCCCCCCCCAAGAATAACCAGAAGTTTAAATATATCATCTGTTTATTAGGATCTTTTAATTAGAATTGACAAGATTATTATTTCATTAGTTTAAGGTTTTTTTAAGGAAGGTTTTTTAGCTTTTTTTTGGCAGAGAGTCAGCTCTGAAGATGGATACCACTCCCACATCTGTATGCTAAATATGGAGCTACTGTTAGCAGTTCACTAGCTTAGCTTAGCACAGTGTAGTGAACCGCTAATATTCTGGCTCTATCTGATATTTAAAAAGACGCCTCAAGGCACAAAGCTACTGCTAATAACCAAGAAATAGCCTCGTACATAGCTCCCTGTGAAATGCCAAAGGGTCATTTTTGCGCTTTTTATCTTTTGTGTTCATTAAATCTTTCTAAATGTTTAATCATTGTGCTATCGCTAAGCTAACCAGCTGCTTTAGCATCATATTTAACATACAGAAATTAGTGTGGTACCTTTTAATCTTCCTAAGCAAGATAGTGAATGAGCATATTTTTCCAAAAACTGTAAAAAAAAAATCCCTCAGTGATTTCAAAACATGTTGTATAACTAACTTGATTCATTTATCTGAGAAGAAGCCCCAAATAAAATCTTGCAGTCCATTAATCAAAAAACCCATATTTCTGTCCATAGAACAGGATCGGATAAATAAATGATTTGGATAAAAGTCTATGTCAATTTGAGAAACAAAAGATTAATTTTTCTTTATCAAATCTTCTTTCTCCACTTTTGTGTCTCTCTTTCTCCTGTGTTTTGTCCTCTGTACATGTCTTGTTGTCTCAGCAGGAAGCAGCCCTCTGGACAGCCCACGAAACTTCTCCCCCAGTAACCCGGCACACTTCTCATTTGCTTCTTCCAGAAGGTCACTGCTTCACATCACTACTTCCACTGAGACTGATTACATATGTTTACTCTCACTTGTTTTGTGCCAGAGATGCGAGAGAGACAGAAATTGAAAAAGAATAGGGAAGACAGAAACAGGCGGAAAGACAGAAGTCGAGACAGCGTGAAACAAAGGGGAGGGAGGAGTGAGAACAAGTGAGCATCAGAGAACAGGTGAGGTGTGGATCTGTTGTTGTGCGAGGTCTCACACATCCTGGAGAGCGGGGAGTCTCCCGCTGCACTCGCGGGCTCCCACAGTGTAACAGGCTGACTCATGTGTGACAGGGCCAAGCAGTTACATTCACAGTGCCTCTGTGTTAATTCAACCTGCCCGAATAACACTTTGTGTTCGTGTGAGTCTGGTGGCTCAAAAAAATTGGGGTTGAAAAGGAGGAAAACCAACCAACCAAAGTTTTAGGGTCTCATGTTATTTTACAGCAGTACTACATGTCTTGTTGCTACTCATCTTTTGCTACTTTCTTTTGTTTAATGAAAAAAAAGCATCAAAACAATGTCTTAAAAGATTTCTTAAAAACAGCATAATTAATTCAATTCCTCTTTTGCCAGATTAACCATACAGACCCAGTGCAGATATCATAATGCTGCAAAATACAAAGATATGGAATAGCTTTGTGGCAAGAGTTTGGTGATGACACTTTCTTATTTTAAAATGAGATTGTTTCCTCATAATCAAGTCCATAAAGTAATGCTTTTCCTAATAATGGTTCCCTGTTGCTAGAATAATGGTCAGGCTGGATTATTGATGAAGCAAAGGGCGATACTTCACTGTCATGGGCTCTATAGGCTGAGATGTGTATCAAAAAAGCCAATTAGACTGTTATTTACCTCTGTGTCCCCTCAGACAGTCAGACAGTGTTGCGAGTGGAGGAGCCTCAGCTCCTGTAAATCCTCTGTCCTCATTTATCAAATCTGTCTGCCTGCCTGTCACTGCACGATAGAGGCATACAGAAGCACAATGAATGAGTCTTCTGTGCTTTCCTCTCTGGGAAAGGCTCCTGGGCACAACTAGGTGTATAATAGTAATTCATGTGAATGGAATTTATTGGCCTGCTGAATGACATTATTTTAATGCAGCTGAAATTGAGATTATTCAACATTAATATATGAAAAATAGCTTGCCAGGACAGAGAAAATATTATTTCACAGCTGATGAAAATAAGTGTAGGTATTTCAGTTCAACTGTTTTCTTCAGATTGTGGAATATTAGTGAATTCAGTAGAGCTAAGTTAATACGATCTAGAGTTTGTGATAAGATGAATGCATCACATAGGGCCTCCAAGTGACATTTGGGTTTTCTCTGCAGAGCGGATGGACGGCGATGGTCTTTAGCATCTTTGCCCTCTTCAGGATATGGCACTAACACTCCCAGCTCAACGGTAAATAACTTCACCCCAAACATATCACATAAATTAGCGATTCCCAATCAGAATTACATTTGCATTTCTTAAGAGGTACACAGCTCGACTAATGACGAAATTTAGTTGCTCAAATAGTTTGCAAAAAGTATCATATAAAAAATAAAATTGTTAACTAAGAGTAATGAAATAACTGTTTAACTTTTAGCTAAAAGTAGTGTTAATGGATTAGCAGTTGAAATACTTGGGTACAAGCAATAGATCAACATTTAAAAATGTTAGCTAAAAGCATTTAAAAAACAAATGAAATGGGAAATTTAAAATAACGGTTTACCAACTGAAATACTAAGCTAAAGGTAAATAATAAACAGCTGAAGACGTTAGCTAAAAGCAAGGGATGAACACAAATTGATAGCTTAGAGAGACAGATATTCAGTTAAAATAGTTCACTTTAATCAACTGCTTAACAGTTGAAATTATTGGCTTAAAGTTAACGGATAAACAGTTGAAATAACCGTTAGCCTAAAGAATAAACTTTTCTTATAGTTAGCTTAAAATTATGGATAAATAGTTGGCATCTGCTATTTCAGGTGGGAGAATAAGAATTCTTAAACTTACATGATGACAATTCAACTCTATGAAGAAGTTATCACAAAAATATCAACTTTTGTACAATTGACAGTGTTAAATAACATCCACTTAATGATCCATCCATGACAACATATTTGCGATGGGACTGCTTGTGTTAGTGAAGGGGTACCTGAGCTCATCTGACAGTGGAGATGCACCATTTTGCTGTTTCTGTTTCTTTGCTTTTCGGTGGGTGTCTTTTTGCGTAACAGCAACGTCAGAGGCCTGGTTCTTACTTATCATGTGTCTGTGGATGGAGGGTTAGATGGATGGCGAGAGGAGGACAGGAGTGGAAAGTGATCAGGGCCAGGCTGGTGGGATGAGAGGGACATTAGAAGCGTAGAGCTGAGAAGCTGTCATGGGGTGACGCACATTCTGTACCACAGTAATTTTATCTCAAGCTAAATTTAGCCAGATACCATCATTAGAAACAAGAAGATATTTCATTGACATCAATGCTCTAAAAGCAAAAGAGCTATTTCAAGACTCTGGAGCATGAACTTAAGAATTAAAAATAAAGATTTGGATGCTGAAAAAAGGTGGAAACTGGAATTAAACTTAAGCTTTAGCTCCCCTTTTTGAACAAAAAACTGTCTGCTGCAGTGGACAACTGTTCAAACCTGAACAGAAAGTAACAACACCATTACAAATGAGCCTTTTTCTTGAGAAATGGATGGGCATTTGGATGGGCAGAGAAACCTTAATTAACTAGCAGAAAAACAACATGAAACAGACAAAGACAAATGAAGTCTCCAAGCTTGTTTCATCCACCCTTAGTGTTATTAATTACCCTGTCACCAGTGAATGATCAGTAATCGATCTTTGAGTTAGCTGAGTTAGTGGAGGAGTCTCATTGCTTTGATGAAGGCAAGCAAAGTGAGGCGAGGTTTGACTTAAAGACAGATTCATGAGTCTGACCTGACGCACATTGGACAGCTTCTTTAACATCTTAATTCTCAGTTTGTCATCACACAGGGATGTCAACTTTGGTTTGTAAATACTGGTTATTGATCTATTAGTTGTTTAATTTAATATCTCATAGATGTAGATAAATGAGAGTCACTGCTGCTGTTGTTGGACATCATATGCTTAATTTTTGTCACTTTGTTGTCATGAATTTTGAGTCATTTTTCATTTTGATCCTTCTAACTCCTCCCACTCTAATATCCTTGTTTCCCTTCCTCATCTGTCAACTTCTCTCTTTTCTTCCCTCCCCCTCCTAATCCTCTCCCCCTATCCTCTTCCTCCTCCACCCATCAAACTTCCCCCCCTTCCTCTTCCTCTTCCTCTCCTCTCGCTCCAGTCCTCCAGCTCCTCTCAGGAGCGACTGCACCAGCTGCCCTTCCAGCCCACCATGGATGAGCTCCACTTCTTATCCAAGCACTTTGGCAGCACGGAGAGCATCACAGATGATGACGGGGGCCGCTGCTCTCCCCACATGCGCCCACGCTCCCGCAGTCTCAGGTCAGCAGCAATGCAACCCATGAGATTAAACAGCAGCTTCAGCTGCCAGAAAGCACTATCCTCTTTTTAAAAAGGACGCTTTCAAAGCAGATTTACAAGGGTTACCCTGGTTAATGCTGTTATTGCTTTTATATAACCTCTCGAACTTTTCTGTGTTGAGGCTTATATGTTTGAACTTGACTTGAATTTGATAAGGACCAAAAAAGAAAAAAAGAAAAAGAGTCTAGTGCTGTATATGCTTATAATTAAAGCACTATGTTTTAATATTAACATGATCTGTTCAGCAAAATTAGACTAGCTTCAAATAATACATAAAACTCGAGGTTATTTCTCTGTAAGCAAGCTAAAGTGACATTTAGAGTGTGAAAGCAGAATATTTACTTTTTCATTGTATAATTTATATTCAAATTATATTAAAATAATAACATGTTCATTATATATTCCATTGAGTTGTGTTCCCAACTGTTACCAATAATATAGTCTATAGTTCAAACTCAGAAATCTGTGATTTTTTTAAGGTAACAATGCATTTTAATTTGTCTGTCACTAGCTTTCTAGGGTAACACCATTCAGAGACTGAGGAAGAAAGTCAACAAATGTGACTCAACACAATGTGAAGACAGCTTTAATAAATCACCTCGCCTGTGAACATTTCTGCCTGAGTCAGTCAGAAAGATTTTCATCTGCAGTGATGACTGTTTAACCAGGAAATAAACAAATCCTGTGTTTTCAAACGACTTCACGCTGTCATCAAACTACATTGTTTTTTATTAAATAACATCCTGTGCATTTAAGTTAAAGTTAAAGCAGAGACTCAACTAACTGAATTATTTCAGGTGTCATTCTGGTGAAAGATGGCTGATCTTTTCTTCTTTACAGTGTGATTACATGTAAGCATGTCAACATTGCACCGTGCCTAAACATTAGCACGGATGCTAGGGCTTTTCTTTGTAAGATCCACGCCACTCTGCCTCTGATTGGTTTGTCCTGATATTCTTACCCTAACGCTAACCAGTCTCAGTTCTCACGCCTTAACCAAGCCAACCTGACCATCAAGGACAACCAGTCAGAGGCAGAGAGGGCCTGGGTTAGAAAATCAGTGGGATAGCACCTGACCTCACCCCTTTTCCTCTCGTTGCTTTTTCCTGCAGCAAGCTCAAAGCCATCGGTTTCAGGGCTGTGTACAAAAAGAACAGATCTTATTTTAAACTCATTTCAATTCAAGCAAATTTGAATGTGAATTTAAATTTCTTATTCATCCTTCATCAGAATGACTCAGTCCACCTTTAATGTCAGTTAGGTCTCTGAACAACATCTGTAGCTTGAGTTTATAACATCAGCTAATATTAGGCTCTGGTCAAACCAAACCAAGCAGACTATAGCAGAAAACCTTCCGGGAAAACTGAGGTGAACAAGAGTGAGTTTTACTGCTCATGACTTCGAGTTTCCATTTAAAAGAGGAGGAGTTTGTGTCACTTCAGTAAGGGAATACAAAGATTTTTAAGTGTTATTCAGATATCAAGCACAGTTCCGACATATTCTTTATTAGACTGAAAACTATGTAACTGTACTGATTTCATGTTTCAAGACTGTTTCATGTTTTTCTGTCTGACCCTTTCAGCCCGGGACGGTCCTCCTCCTGCTATGATAATGAGATAGTCATGATGAACCATGTGTACAAAGAGCGCTTTCCAAAAGTGAGACTCACACACACACACACACACAAACACACATACAAACACACATACAAAGTTCCTTCATGATAAACATCATGTTCTCTAAAAATACATAAAACAGTGAGCAAATGCTTAAGCCTACAAAGAATTGAATTAATCTTTCAAACCACAATAATGCTTTAATCCCATTAAGCGAGAACTCAAATTTCAGAGAAATAAAGAGGAATATAATTTGTGATTTAACATTTTCAAAGATTTATGTGTGTAAATGTTTGATGCCATACATCCAAACACAGGGAAAAAAAAGAGCCATGGGGGCTGCTAAACCAGAGCAAACAAGATTATGTGTCACTGCCAAGTCGCGATAAGTTCATCCTGTCAGAGAACATTCAGTTTATTTCCTGCACTTATAAATTCAGCCAGTAACAGTTAAGTAAAAGATATTTCCCTATTAGCCTTTTTTGTCCCTCTCACTCTCTTTTCGGGTTGGTATTTAAAGGAAATGGGCTGAAAGCTTGCACAGTGATAAAAATCAAGCATTAGGAAATTGGGCATTATAGTTTTGAGTTCATCCAAGGAAAAAGCCTTTTGTGCTTGTTTTCACACGAGTCAACAGAAAAATGACATTGTACTTGAATGAGTGCAGCAGCAGACTCACACTGTTTGAGTGACAGGTGAACTGCTTTCTGAACAGTCTGTCGCAAACCTCTGTGTCTTCTAAAGAAATTTAATCTGTTTCTGAACCTAATCTCTATTGCATCTTACTTTTGCTCCTCGTTCTCGCACTCTCCTCTCTCCCCACCTTTCATTCTCCATCAGGCCACAGCACAGATGGAGGACCGGCTGGCTGAGTTCATCCAGGCTTTTTCTCCTGAGAGCGTGCTTCCACTGGCTGATGGAGTCCTCAGCTTCATCCACCATCAGATTGTTGAGCTGTCCAGAGACTGCCTGGCCAAAGCCCGCGAGGGCCTCATCACCTCTGTCTACTTCTTTGAGCTGCAGGAGAACCTGGAGAAGCTTCTTCATGATGTGAGTGAGAAAAGACACAATGCCAACAAAAGTCAGACTGCCCCTCGTTATCAGTCATAACTGAGTACAGAATCAGGTTATCTTTAATTGGTCCTGACTAAAATACGAACTAAATTTAATGAACCCAGAGAAAATTATTATCCAACTCTAATCCTCCCCTCAGCTCTATGATGTTTCAGTGTTTTGTTAGTCATTGATTTTAGCTTAAAACCATCGACTTTAATGTTTTGGGTTCATTCCTACTGCTCTCTTTAACTCCATGTCCAGTAGCAGTAGGTTTTCATCCAAAAACTCAGAGGTTAAATCATGCACAGCATCAAACTGCAGACATACAAAACTAGCATTTAGTTCAGTCAAATAGCATAAACTCTGTTAGCCTCTAATAAGAGACATGATTGAAACGGCTCAGGTAAATGAAGGCTAGTTGTGCTCAAGACTTGCCAGAAAAGATTACAGGAATCAAGGAACTTCATTACCAACCTTATCTAGATGGCTTGATCAGATCACTGTGATCACTCTTGGTTGCTTGGTTTTGGTTTGATTGTATCTGCTGTGTTTTTCATGCTCAGTAAATCCCACATCTCACTGCTTTTTGAACATTTGTTCTGCCTTTGTTTCTCTGTCTGTCTTTTTTGTCTGTCTTTTAAGTGACTGCAGTGCTTTGTCTGCGCGTTGGTGTTTCATTAGGGATTTTTTTTACTGTGTCAGATGGCTTTTATAAATTGTTGCGAATGTTAATCTTCTCTCTTTCTACCTCTCTGTCTGTCTGCGTGTCTCCCTCAGGCGTTTGAGCGTTCAGAGAGCTCTGAAGTAGCCTTCGTCACAGAGTTGGCAAAGAAGCTTCTCATCATCATCTCCCGACCTGCCAGGCTTCTCGAGTGTCTGGTGAGATAACACACACACACACACACACACACACACACACACACACAATACTTTTCAGTATTTATCCATCATTGTCAAAATCTTACTGCCATGCTCTCCATCCTCATCCGGCCCCTCCCTTTGTGCAGAACATTTCACGGTTCATGTCCCCCTCGTGACTTAAGACAAATTGATTTTCTTTAAATAAACATAAGCACAGATACTCATTTGTTAGCCCAATTTAAGCATTTAAATGTTTTGATGTATTACACAGCGGGGGAAGAAAATCGAAACAATCAAACAGTGAAGTAAAGGTCCAGTCTGTCTGGATGGTGACATCATTTGCATATAGATTAAAATTTGCCCTGCCACAGTACGACTAATGCCAGGCAGAGGCCCCCTGCTGCTGGGCCGCCTTCCAGTCTGACTCAGGCAGACCGTGACCATGGAGTCCTTTCAAATTGAAGGAGGCCTGCGCGTGTGTGTTTGTGTGTGTGTGCATGTGTGTGTCGTCTAGCTGGTTGTTTTTTCCAGGTGATCATGTGTTTCATAAGAGTCCTTCTCCCCATCTCGATGAGTCATGTCACACTGTTGTGAGTGACAGAGAGCTGAAACAGCGACACAGAGAATTGATTCACTGATGTAATTAAACCCTCGTTTTCTGCATATCACCGCATTTGGAGTACAGTGTGTGTGATCCATTACACATTTTTTGGCATTGATAGCAACCAGGTTTGGATGAGCAGCCAGACGTTGCAGTGGTGGTGCAGGTGGAGCAGCCTCCACATTATGACAGGATTAATGTTGGGTGTGCCGTCATTTTTGAGCATACAGTGACATTTTTTTACAAGCATGTAAATATTATTTTGTTTAGAAGTTACTTTCCCACAAGAAATGCTTTTTGTTTGACCACTGGCACACAGACTGGAGACAAAAAAGATGAACTAAACCAAAACAAATACAGTCAGATCATTTTTTACTCTGACTGTCCAGTGGGGTGATATTTTGGCACAATGTTACATTGTCTCAGCAAATTTGTAGGCAAACTTTAAGTCACTGTGAAAGAGAAGTTAGAGTCCTTATTTTCTGGGCTGTAATTTTTTTCAAACAATACAATATGTGGGTGAAGTTATGAAGGGCTTCAAATCAGATCCTTAAGGTTTGATTGGCTCACCCAAAAGTGACTGTAGTTTAGCGAGCACAGTGCGATACAGAGCTGTATAAGACTGCTGACCTCAGTGAACTCAGTTGGGGTTAGAACCCTAAAAATATATCTTTTATTTCATTGCTTCTTGGAGCGAATACTTGCTGAGATTAAAATTATCCTTTGTATTATTAGTTTTTTCTACGAGATATATGGATGTGCCAAAAAATATTTTTTGTGTTTAAAATGTCCTGTCACAGCCTCAGTATCATGGAACAAATATAAACCCTTGGCTGGCATCCTTGATCTTTTGGGAAAGTTGCTGTATTTCTGCTATTTGCTGCATCTCTTACATTGAGCTCTGACCCAATAACTTGGGCTGATTGGAGAGAATAGCATATATTTAAGGATAACACTGACCTTTTAAAGGGTATCTTTGATGGGACATCTGTCCTTGAACAGAATTCAGAATTTACCCAAGCTTCTCTTCAGGCTGAGCAGCTCAGACTGCAGAGACAAATCCTGGAGCTGCTCCAGAGGCAGTGAATCATGAAACTACTCAAATCTACTTAACTGGATGCAATTTTTTTTAACCAAAAAAAAAAAATCAATCGTACTAAGGAGTCTAATTTAATGGCATTAATTCCATGCTGGTGGACCAGCTCCAAATCTTTCCACCTGATGACGTCATGTTGAAGTCTCGATGCTTTGGTTTCCAGGAGTTTAATCCTGAGGAGTTCTACCATCTGCTGGAGGCAGCAGAGGACCATGCCAAGGAGGGTCACCTGATGAAGACAGACATTCCTCGTTACATCATCAGCCAGCTGGGACTGACCAGAGACCCTATTGAAGGTGAGCAATGGAGACAGAGACTTTGTTCAACATGCAGATTTTTATAAGAATAAATGAACTGGAAGCTTATTGAACTGATATTTTTTTGTCACCAGAGATGGTAAACCTCGACAGTTACGACAGTGAGGGACCGCTAACACCTGAAACAGATGACTCGACAGAGGTGAGATCAGGGTTATGTGTCGATCTGTCCTCCTCTCTGCTCTTCAGTCCATCTCCACATTTATCCACCCTTTTATTACTTTTGCTTACCTTTAAGGATTCTCCTGCCAAGGTCCTTGTTGCTCTTACTGACAATGTTTGCTTCATCTGCTAATGGCTTGGCACACATGCTTTTATCTAGCTAATTTATGCTTAAAAAAAAAAAACAGCAGGACAACCCCTCCTTGAATCTCTGGGACATTCCTCCAGCATTAGGCACACCTCCAACTGCATTAAATAAGCTATGTAGATGAAAAAAATAGATGAGAGGGAGGACTGTGTAATCCAGAACTGAAGAGGCCTTAAAGTTATCTGTACAGATGATTTAAGTATGAATCACCAAGTTCAAAGTGGCAAAAGAAATTATTTTGTTGACACCTGTTATGAGACGTTATTTTTATTTATTAATGTGTAAAACCAGTCATTGTAAGGATTCATGTTGGTGATTGTGATCCACAGGGTAAGATCAGAGCAATTAAACCACCAGGAGAGGCAGACTTCCAGACCATCAAGCTGATCAGTAATGGAGCCTACGGGTGAGTAGAGCATCAGGACGTTGCTCTTTACTAATGAGGATGTGTTGACATGGAAGTTTTGACATCTGTAAGTCCGGCATGGGCACACAGCGTGCATAAAGTAAAAAATAACGTCTGCTGTTGTTCCAGTGCTGTGTACCTGGTGCGTCATCTAGAGACACGTCAGCGATTTGCCATGAAGAAGATCAATAAGCAGAACCTGATCCTGAGGAACCAGATCCAGCAGGCCTTCGTAGAAAGAGACATCCTCACCTTCGCAGAGAATCCCTTTGTCGTGTCCATGTTCTGTTCCTTTGAGACTCGCCGGCACCTCTGCATGGTCATGGAGTATGTGGAAGGTAAGAGCGTCTGTGTTTGTGTGTATATTTGTGGACTTGTTTTATTCTGGTGGGAACTCAAAACCCAAATACACACCAATCCATGGGGATCTCATATGACCATGACCAAACTGAGTCCACACTGCTTTATGACGGTTAAAAGTTGGTATTAGGGTTAAAGTTAGAATAAGTTCTAGGGAGAGGTTAGAGGAAAAGATGGATGAATGCATTCAGTTGTGATGGTCAAGGTTAAAGTTAATGGCTAGGAAATGCATTACATCATTGAAGTGTGCCCATGAGACTAGAATAACAAATGTGTGTGTCTGTGTTTGTCTCTGTGTGTATTTGTGTGTGTGTGTGAGTGTGGAGGAAGTGTTCTGGCTTGTCACAAAAATTCTGTAACTTTGTTGGGTAGAAACTTTGCCGACGTCTACACTTGCAGTTAGTCTACATAAGACTATTAAAGGCT
>JAPZDY010000009.1:18103929-18117482 GCA_029783645.1 Ctenochaetus hawaiiensis | reverse complement strand
AATTCTGTAACTTTGTTGGGTAGAAACTTTGCCGACGTCTACACTTGCAGTTAGTCTACATAAGACTATTAAAGGCTAATAAAGCCCCAAATCCGCTCTACACACTTACTGTGAGCAGATTTTAAGTATGTTTTAAATGACAAAATATTTAATGAAGCCGACAGTGTGGGTGCTAACCCATTTTTTCAAGCCTGCTGGACACTATTCTCCCAAACTGCAAAGAGCAAAGTAACTGGAGAAGCTGCTCACAGCTGAAAAATTGTCTAATAAGTTGTGTGTGGTGGTGAAACAGCTTCAGAAGATCCTCAAAGACAAAAAACACATAAAATGTGAAGACAGACGTGTCGCTGTTTGCAGCTGTTAATTTGGCGTCGGCCTCCCTTAGTCACAGTTTGATTGGTCACCCATGTTGCATGTACTGCATCATCTCCTGTTAGTAAAAACTGAGTAAGACTGATGATTTTTTTACACTAACTGCTACTAAAGCATGCTATTGGCAATGGCCATTGCTACTCCAGCACAGAGGTTTTTGAGCTAAATGCTTATTAATGCATTCTAAAATGCTCGTAATGACAATGTTGACATATTGATGCTAAGTAGATTTAATGTGTGCAATGGTCATGCAACGGTAGTGTTAGCATGCTAGCATTTGTCAACTGACACTAAACACACAGCACAGCTGAGGCTGAGAGGAATGTCATTAGTAAGCAGTAAGCAGTACTGCATTGTAATAATGGAAATTTTGACCTGACGATAAGGCTAGATGAAAAGTAAAGATCCCCAAAGTTATTACAATTCATCCTGCCAGGAAACATGAGTGTCTGCATCTAAATTAAGTGCAGTACATATAGTGATATTTAAGTTATTTTCAGGCAGGATTGGTGTAGCAGCAGATAAACGGTGCCAATCCTAAACCCACAAAGCTAACATGGCTACAAATCTAATCACACTGCTGTCTTAATTATATGCCCACCCCAAGGATAAATGTTCTGACCTTTTTTATGGGCTTTTCGTACTTGTATTTTAAGTCTAGCTGGACAGGCAGAGGAACAAACTCTGGACGTCCAATGAAAGTGATTATCTTCCTTATCCTTGATTATACGGCGCTGAATGACTCAAAGTACATTCATTATAGTCTTTTTGATTGCATAATTGCATTCTGCTGTGTGTGTGTTGTTCATTGGCTTAAGTGGAGACTAAAATGGTCTTGGACAAGAGGTACCGGGAGACATTCATGGTGATTGCTAATGTCAGCAGCAAGACTAATCAAATAATGAATTCTGCTGTCAGGTGGAGACTGTGCCACTCTGCTGAAGAACATCGGGGCTCTGCCTGTGGAAATGGCTCGCATGTACTTTGCAGAGACTGTCCTAGCACTGGAGTACTTGCACAACTATGGCATCGTGCACCGTGACCTCAAGCCTGACAAGTAAATTAGTTTTCATCGAATGATTTTAAAGAAAAAATACATTGTGCCAATATTTTGCCTCCTACGTTGTTGTTGTTGCACCACTTTTTCAAAAAAATATAAGTAAAACTCTTATAGCTTGAACTTTACTTTCCTGTTTCTGTTCTCAGCCTTCTGATTACCTCAATGGGCCACATCAAGCTGACAGATTTTGGCCTTTCTAAGATGGGCCTGATGAGTCTGACCACCAACTTGTATGAGGGACACATAGAGAAGGACACACGGGAGTTCTTGGATAAACAGGTAAGACAAAGTCAACATTGAGGCGTCTGCAGAGCCATACACTCATATCCCCATCCATTTAAAGAATCTCCCAAAATGAGTTCTTATGTAGACTATTTAATAAAATCATTTGAATGTACCTGTGCTACATGTAAGAACCAATGGTGGGTAAATTTGAATTGGTCATATTATTAAAATAATCACATATACAACGTGACTGTAGATTGGCTTTATATCAGTACAGACTGTTCAATCACGCGGTGATCCAAGTAGAGTTCCCTCCTTTGATGTCTTCATTTCTATGCAAAGATATTCCCTGTCATTGTGCGCCAGGCGTATCTGAAGCATAAAGAAATGAGACTGTTACCGGTTGGCACAATGGGCCAGTATTGCTTCAGTTATTCTAATCATTTCTCTTTTAGGTGAGATTTATTTTCTCAAGCCTTTCATGCACTGCTCATGCTTTGAATCCAAGCCTCATTATTTCTGTGCGTTTTGGCGACGAGAAATCTGTTAGCATTCAGTGCATACCCATCTGCACATGAAAACTCCCATGGGGGGCTTTCATCTTGTCTTGGCATCTCTGAGGTGCACTACGTAGCTCGGCAGGAACACGCAGGTTCCATACACATGTGCTTCCTACGGGTCAGTGATAACAATAATACAATGTATTTGTAGTTTAAAAACAGGAAGGAAATAAACTGATATTACTAGCTGTTTTTGAATAATCTGAACCCTATTGATTCTGCACATCTATTTCAGAAGCAACAACCATTTAATTTAGAAGTTGTAATAAATGTAATTAGGTTATTTTTAGCTAAGATGTACTCTAGAAAAATGTGGCTTGTGATCCACAGGACTTTGTGTGTGGCTGTTTTTCCTTCAGGTGTGTGGAACTCCAGAGTACATTGCCCCAGAGGTCATTCTTCGACAGGGTTATGGGAAGCCAGTGGACTGGTGGGCGATGGGCATCATCCTGTATGAGTTCCTGGTGGGCTGTGTGCCTTTCTTTGGAGACACTCCAGAGGAGCTGTTCGGACAGGTCATTACAGGTGAGGTGCTAAAGGTCTGAACTGGACAAGTATATACATTATGCGTTGCTAATAGATGAACCAGAGTATAAGGAGCACACTCATTCTATCTGCTGTTTGTCTTCCTCACCTCTACTATATAAATGTGTTCCCTCATGTCCTCCCCTCTCTCCCTCTTTGCTGCGTCTGCTAGATGACATAGTGTGGCCAGAAGGAGACGAGGCTCTCCCTGTTGATGCCCAGCATCTGATCTCCTCTCTTCTGCAGACAAATCCGCTGGTTCGACTCGGCACAGGTCAGTCACTTCGATCAGTGGTTCACAACCTTGTTGTATTATCAGTGACTCTCTTTTGTTTTCTCTACCTTCACAGGCCAATCAAATGAACTCAAGTATGCTTTTATCAGAGCCACCAGTCTCATTTTAAAAGTTTTCTTTTGAACTGATTACAAATTATATGTAATTTAACACTACAGATAGAGACTATTACCGTAACAATATATTTTTTCATTAAGTGCTTTGCTTTGGTCATGTTTGCATTTGTATTATTACCACAAACTACTTTAGCCATTTAGCCGTTTATTAAGCTAACTTTTTCAACTGTTCATCCACTACTTTTAACTAAGTCAACTATTTATTCAGTAACGTTATTTCAACCATTATCAAATTAGCTAAATAGTTCTATTGTTAAATTTAGCTTGTTCATCTATTCATTAGTTACTTTAATCTGTTTTAGCTATTAATCAAACACTGTTGGCTAACTATTTCAGCCATTAATTTTTTACTTTTAGCTGTTTGGTATTCGCTGCTCTCTTGTTAAAGAGTTTTCTCACAATCTTAAACCGTAGTGTCCAGGTCTTTCAGTTGACCATAGATATATTTTTAAGCTTCTCCATGTACCTTCTGGCAACTGCACTTGAATGTCCCCCCCTGGGGTACATTCACCCTTGATTGGAAATCAGTGACCTGGAACACTAACTGTTGTCCTGCCTGCAGGCTCACAGGATCACTTTACCTGAATAAGTCAACTCCTTTCTGCATCAAAGTGCCTCTACCTGCTTAAGGGCTGCAGTTTTCACCTGTCTTTCTTCATCTCCCCCTTTTTTTTACTCTATCCCCCTCCCCTCCTCTGCCCCCTAGGTGGTGCTTTTGAAGTGAAGCAGCACTCATTCTTCACTGAGGTGAACTGGAACAGCCTACTGAGACAGAAGGCAGAGTTCATTCCTCATCTAGAGTCAGAGGAAGACACCAGTTATTTTGACAGTAAGTCTGTTTTGGGGGATTCCAGGCACAGACCATAGACCCTCTAGAGCTGAGGGAGATCTTATTCATCAAAAGAGCTCAGGGTCTTCTGAATCATCATCATCTCCGCCACATGAATGCCTGTGTTACCAAAATAACAACATCAGGAAGGCAGTTAGCAATGTAATGTGCATTTCCAGGCTTAAATATATCATTTAAGCACGAGCAGGAATTTACAGCCTTTAAGTTAACTTCTTGGTATACTGACTGCTTTTATCTCATATGGAACAATGCAGCTAGGGATGTGTGCAAGTACGATGAATGAGGTTAGTAGAAGGGAGCACAGAGAGATAAGAAGTAACATTTCTCACTGTAACTTTCTTCGCCAGCCCGATCTGAACGCTACCATCATGTGCAGTCGTATGATGAAGATGACACCAATGATGATGAGCCTGTGGAGATACATCGCTTTTCATCCTGCTCCCCTCGCTTCAGCAAGGTCACTTTAAAACTTGCCTTTTACTTCTCTTTTTATCTGCATAGAGGATGTTTGAAGCATTAACATAGTAATGGTTATCAGTCCACATAACAATATAGTGTTAACTGACTTGTTCTGTGGACCTGCAGGTGTACAGCAGTATGGAGCATCTGTCCCAGCTGGAGCATAAACCTCCTGGCGTGACTCTACGGGAGCACAAGGTCCCAAGGGAGGATCGAGTGGCTAAGAGAGAAAGCCTGGGTAGCCTCAACCTCAGGGACAAGAGCTGGAGGACTGGATCACCTGAAATGTAAGTGCAGCCCACAGTAAATACCGCAGAAACTGTTTTCAAATGTTTTCTCTCAGTTTAAGTTGAATGTAGGTCTGGTTTGTTCAAGAGATACTTAACCCAACTATACACTGAAAACATACCTTTCAAGGTCCTGCTTGTACCCTCTGCCCATTCAATCAAGGTTTAGCGTAAGCTGCCAAAAACCTTTTTGTAACATCAAATAAATAATCAAAATAAAGACCAAAATTGAAACCAAACTTAACGTAAAATGCATTCTTGAGC
Organism: Ctenochaetus hawaiiensis; assembly: GCA_029783645.1. NCBI lineage: Eukaryota > Metazoa > Chordata > Actinopteri > Acanthuriformes > Acanthuridae > Ctenochaetus > Ctenochaetus hawaiiensis. The sequence continues at coordinate 18,112,469 of JAPZDY010000009.1, read as the reverse complement.
ATCCAAAAGCACTAGAACTCCCTAAAATTAAACTATCTTTGGAAAAAAAAACACATTTATTTGTTTATTTTGTTTGGCCCATGTTACATCTGCTAACATAAAGGGAGCAGGATTTATGAACCATATCATTAGACAATGGGGTACAATTCAGAAGTTCTAGCTTCACTTTTGAGGAGCTATCATGTCCATCTTTATACAGTCTTTATGTCTATGATCTAGTTCGATAGGTTTATATCAAATACTAGTAAACAAATTTGTTGAAAGCTAAAAGTATGACTGCATCTCTTTCAGGAAGCGGCTGTCCTGCTCTGAGTCCTCCTTCACTGAAAGTGACTCCAGCCCACCGTCTGGGGCCCGAAGACGCTTCTCGGCCCTCATGGATACACACCGCCTGGCCTCCCCTCTGGAAGTCGACTCTGAGCTGCCTGTCCCTGCCAGACAGCCTCCAGTAAAGGCCAGGGGCGCTTCTCTGGAAGGAGCAATGGGGAGCATCACCTCTCAAGGGGATCTGAGATCATTCATTAAAGATAGCAATGGGCTTGCAGCTGGAGGTAAGACAGGCTGATGTAGCATAACATCATAATAATTCTACATCTGGTCACAATTAATTAGAAGTATATTTATTAACTGTTGGGTTCCATGTTACACCCATTTAACAGACAAGCATTTGAGACCTGCTGATGCTTCGCTGCCTCTGCCAGGTGGTGCTACTGTCCTGGGGCTTTCAGAGCCACAGGGGCCTCGTGGAGCCACTACTGACCTGGTGCTGCGGAGGGTTCGCCACCAACAGCTCTCTGCTGATGGAGAGAAACGTAGTTCACGACCAGGAACCAAAGTGATCAAATCTGCTTCTGCAACAGCTTTGTCTGTCATCATCCCTGCAGGTAAACACAGTGCTTATATAACATCAGCAAATAAGCCGTAAAAACCACATTTAGAAATAAATCCTGTAATGTAACCTTACTTTCATTCCTCTCTTTTCAGTGGAGCAACATGGCGCTTCCCCTCTAGCGAGCCCCATGTCTCCTCGCTCCCTCTCGTCCAACCCCTCCTCCCGTGACTCTTCTCCCAGCAGAGACTACTCTCCCGTGGTCAACATCCCACATTCTCCAATTACCATCCATCGCTCTGGCAAGAAGTATGGCTTCACTCTCCGGGCCATCAGGGTCTACATGGGAGACAGCGATGTGTACAGCGTACATCATATGGTTTGGGTGAGAGCCAGCAATATGCAGAGTTATTGATGTCTGTAACTAACAAGCTAAGCAAATAAAGTTAATATGTTTACTAAATACTGCTACTACGATTACTACCATTGACAATTATAACAATTATATATAAAACATTTGAAACATGTAGAGAAATTGGTCAAGCAAAAAGTGATAAACAGAAATATTCAAATCATGTAACAAAGGGTGGAATAGTAAAAATGAAAATTAAAATCAACTTTTACTAAGAGACAATAAATCCAAACCCAAAGTTACTACCAATCGACATAAATAGTTATGTGCCATTTGCATAGCGAGGAAAATTTACACCATGTTGTGATATATTTTGGCTAAGTGGAAGCATGTATGATAGAAAAAGGTGAGGACCAAGTATAAAACCTTGTGGAACACCGAAAGAATCATAATAGGTATCTGAAACATGCTCCATTACCTTTCCAGAATATGTCCAATAACAAAGTATAATCTGTGTATCAAATGCAGCAATGAAATGTTAGTGCCAGAGTTATCATGTGTCCTGTGCCATTCTGTTAGCCTCTATTAGAGCTTTAACATTCAGGTTAACAGTCTTTTTGTGTAAATGTTTAAATATGTTTTCTGTTTCTTTGCTCTATTCGCAGCATGTGGAAGATGGAGGTCCTGCCCAGGAGGCTGGACTTAGTGCTGGTGACCTCATCACTCATGTAAACGGAGAGTCAGTCCATGGTCTGGTCCATACAGAGGTGGTAGAGCTCATTCTGAAAGTGAGGACTATCTCCCTACCTTATTAATATAAAGATTTTAAGGTTTTTACAAGATGGTCTAGTTATAACTTACTTATCTATAATGTGATTCCATGTAAATGTATATATATAATCTGCAGAGTGGAAACAAGGTGACAGTTACGACTACTCCATTTGAGAACACCTCTATAAAAGTGGGTCCTGCTCGCAAGTCCAGTTATAAATCCAAGATGGCACGACGCAGCAAGAGGACAGGAGCAAAGGAAGGACAAGAGTGCGTTACTGCACAATGGGTGCATTTCATTACAAGTATATATAATCTTTGATGTTTTAAGGTTTTTTTTTCTCACCCTATTATAATGTTTTGTCTTTTCAGTAAGAAGCGCAGCTCCCTGTTCAGGAAAATCACCAAGCAGTCCAACCTGCTCCACACCAGCAGGAGCCTCTCCTCTTTAAATCGCTCCCTTTCATCTGGAGACAGTCTCCCAGGCTCTCCCACTCACAGCCTCTCAGCCCGCTCACCCACTCAGAGTTACCGCTCCACTATTGAATCCCCCTATCTGGGTTAGTATAGAAGGCAGAGAACAAGTGTGTCTGTTTTTACCTGGTTTGACTTGGTGCAAGACTTGAAAATAATCACTTAGGAGGGATAATACAATAGTACATTATGCTATTATAACAGAATATTTAATATAACCACTAAATAAATTTAAAGAACTAGAAATGGGGTGTGCTAAAGACATTCATATAATTTGTGTATATACGTTGCTTTTCTTAAGTAATGTATCGGACCGTTATTTTTACAAATGGACCCCCTATTTTTGTTTGTTTGTTTGTGAGGATGTGGGCGTGCACTTCACATCCTGCTGTTGGTGTTGTGCCAAAAAAAACAGGTGGCAACAACAATGAGCCAACAAATGTAGCATTGCACCAACAAATGCAGTGAAGAGGAAGACTGCTTGCAAGTAAACAGGGATGTAAACAATTCTGGATCTAAAATAAAAAAAATGATGTTGGAAAGGCTCTAGGTCAGAGGTAAAGAGATATTTTTAGATCTTGAGGATACTAATGTGTTTTGGTGAAAAAAGATGTAAATATAAACTTTGGTGACAAGACTCTCCCACACTCCGCAAGACAACCTAAGTAGGCCTAGACAGCAGTGTACAATATGAATTCTGGGTGTGGTTGGGTTTGGTCAGAAATGCGCCATGTTGCAGCAGTAATCCCAACCAACAGTGATGCCAGAGTACACTGACACAGTCTGGAGTATACTGCTGCATCACTACAAGTTAAGAGGTTAAACCACTGAAGGTCAGAAAAAACAGATTGCAAACAGATGTCCTTTATCTCATGTCATCTCATTTTCTCTTGTCTGTCCTGATTCATTGCATGGCTTCTGGAAGAGTATAAATATTTAAAAAGCACAAGAAATAGAAACAAGGGTTTCAGTGAGAATTTCAATTTCTAAGAAAGCACAATCACAGCAGTGACACAATAATAATAATAATAATAATAATAATAATAATAATAAAAAGGGTTTAAAATTATTTTCCTTTCCTCTCAGGCACGTCCTCTCAGAGCAGCTCCCCAGCATCCAGCACCCCAAACTCCCCAGCAGCCTCTCACCACATGAGGCCCAGCTCGCTGCACGGCCTGTCTCCCAAACTTCACCGTCAGTATCGCTCTGCACGTTGCAAATCTGCTGGCAACATCCCTTTGTCCCCCCTGGCTCACACTCCCTCCCCGACCACCTCCTCTCCTCCCCCTCTCACTGGCCACACAGTTGGGAGCTCCAACACCACACAGATGTTTCCTGCCAAGCTGCACTCCTCACCTCCGGTGACCCGCCCTCGTCCCAAAAGTGCTGAGCCACCCAGGTCGCCCCTGCTGCAGCGGGTGCAGTCGGCAGAAAAGCTAGGAGCACCAATGCTGCCATCTTCTTCATCGTCATCATCATCGCCTTCTCCTCTGACAGGCGGGGTTTCATTACGCAAGCATAGCCTAGAGGTGGCGCATGGGGACTACAGAAGAGAGTCGTTCCACTGTGAGCACAGCCTACAGAGTCTGCTAGAGATAGAGGGAGAGAATGGGCCCGCTCCCCCGTCTCCTTCATCATCTTCCTCCCCTTCTCCTCCCATGGGAGGGGAGATGGGAGGCCTGAAGCCTGTTAGGAAGCTTGGGAGGCAGGAGTCACCGCTCAGTCGTGACACACTAGTCACAGCAAAAGAGAAAGATACCCAAACCACAATGCCTGAGCTCACCGGGTCTCAAACTCAGAGCAAAGCTACTGAAGCTGAGTCCAAGATCCGTGTTGTTGACTCAAGTACAACATTACCCAGTGCTGATGTTCTAAAGAAGAACATGAATGCAGCTGCAGGGGACACCAAGTCTAGTCCAGCACTGGTTTCATCCACTACAGAGGCCAAGTCTGGCCCAGGGGACAAACCTCAAAATGCAAGCAGCTCAAATCTGGAGGCAACGGTCTCTAAGAGTAAAGCCAGTGAGAAAATCTCAACATCAAAAGCTCTCATACAAGACAGCAAGCAGCAGATTACCCAGGCAGAGAGTGGACCTGCAACTAAAGCTCAGGAAAAGGCTGAGGAGAAACTGAAAGGCACTGCAGGAACAGACAAAGGCAACACTCAGAAAGTATCACCCGCAGAGCAGTCCAAGCCACGGAAAGGCTCAGAGACAGGAGAGAAAGGAGGCAGTGAGAAAGCAACTGAGACGACCAAAGTCAAAGGACCTGCACCCCCAGTTCCCACACAGGTTCAGAGCCACGCTGCGGCTCAAATGCCAGCTGCCACCCAATCCAAAATGGAGAAAGTATCAGACAGTTACCGCCGGGCCAAGGAAGAGAGGACCCGTCTTGAGGTCCTGGAAGAGAATCCCGTGTCCCCTTCCTCCACTGCAGCTTCCCCCTGCTCGAGCAAGTCTCGCCCGATTTCTCCAGGGGACAAAGCCAGCTTTGTCACCCAGCTCACAAGCGTGGCCAAAACAGTGCTTGGCCCAATGAAAGGATCGCAAGAGGGGGCCAAGGTAAAAGACACCTCCAAGTCAAGCGAGGAGAAAAGAGGAAACACAGCAGGCAAACCAGAAGCATCGTCTGGAGGCGGTCGTCGGGGGGCCCAGACAGCGACCTCAGCAAGCGCCGGCGCAGTCCAGTCTGATAAAGGGGGCAGCCGAAGCTCCAAGCATCATTCGTGATAGAAGGGCTTGAGAAAGAGTCGGACTCTCCCATGTAATGCCTTTTACTGTAGCATCACACTGACATATCATGACTTAACATGACTTTGAATGGAAGGGAGACGCGAATGCCTGAAGACATAACACCAAATAGATGACATGCAACATGTAGACAAATAATATGTGAACAAAGATGCATCAGGCATGTTGGAAGATATGCGCTCATGGTGTCATAATGTAGGCCTGTGGATGTACTGTGTGTTCATTACAATGTGTTGTATATAGAAAAAAATGCATATGTCTTAATGCATGTCTGACAATGTACATGGCGAATGAGAGAATATTTAAAAAAAAAGAAAAAAGATGAAAATATAAAGCAGACCTTAAGGTGGAGAACACTGTGAACAACTTTTCAACCAACCACAACAAGCAAACTGTTAACTTCATGTAAACAAGCAAGATTCTGTTTTACATGGGTATTACTCGCATTTCAGATCAGCTCCAGTACCATCATTTAGTTTAGTTAAAATTGTAAAAATAAAACAACATGAGCTGTATCTCCTTGAGATTCAGTTACTAAAAGAGTTCAGGTTTGTAACATGTGGTTAAGAAAATAACAACCATACTGAAAAGATACCAAATGTTTGCAGTGATGGACCTAGAGGAGGAATCAAACAGTTTGCTATACAGATCTGTTTAAGGGCTGAATTTTAGTGGAATTGAAAGAGGTAGATTAGATGAACTTGCACAGGGACACTATGCAATGTGCTGATAACGTCACTTTTACTGGTGTCCCTTATTACTAAGTTTACATTGTGCTCCAGACAAAAAGAGAGGATAAAGGAAAGGATTGCAATAAGCCGTGCAAACACTTTTTGTTTTAAACATTGTCTTCATTGATCGTAGTGAAATGTGCAATGATATATTTTAGACTATTGAGTGAATATACTGATATGTTCAGAGTGTGATAATGAGACAAAATGGGTAAAGAACCACAATGATGGTAGCACTTGTAGTAGGATAGAAATGCTCTTTCACCCATTCTTTTCTATTTATGCAGATGTTTGGTATATTGTGTAATGTTACGTGTCAAGAAGAAGTGCCAGTCTTTTCATTTTATTTTGGGCATAAAGTGACTTTTTTTTGTTTACACTTAAATGTATAATAATATGCAATCCAACAGTGCCCAGTTCTGTAAAACTGAGCACCCTCGTCAGTGATACAGTAGTAGACTACATACAAAGCCAGAATTAGATATGGTGGGAGCATCTTAGTGGTGAGGTCTTGTTTGTTCTTGTGTGTTACAGAAAAATTATCTTGAGAGTTTTGGGACACCAGGCTCAGACTTATCTTAGACTGCCACCTTGTGGACGACATCACATGACACATATGTTCTGAGTTAAAAAGAAAGGTTGGTGTACACGTTCTCAATTTTATACATTATTATTCTGATGCATCAGTCTTTTGTCGATTGACACATTTACAGAAATTTCAGATGAGTCCTGCAGTTTGAACTCAAAAAGTCTTTATTCAGTCCATTAGTCCATGTAGTAGTCATCAGACATTAACCCAATGTTTTGACATTAAACAGCTGTGTTATTGTGTGTGATTTCAGACAGTTGCACTTTATTTTCAAAAACTTTTTTTGTACTTGTCTTATATTTATTTTATTATTTTTCTATTGTTCTATTTATTAAACATTTTTATTCGTTCAAACATTTTTACATTTCATCAGTTAGTGTATTTCTGCTTTACTGCTGAAATAATTTTTATTTGGACTGCAAAATCTACCAAATGTGTGTGGTTACCCCATTGTGTGCTGTTTTGAAGTCGTCATTCCATTAAGTATGAAGTTGTAATATTGCTGTCAAGTCTCGTTGTCTGTGTTGGACTTTCTTTCTTTTTTTTAAACAGCAGCAACCATCTCTTGACTGTTGTTGTTCATTTCATAGCCATCGTTGTGAAAAACCAATGCAAAAAAGCCTATTGTGCAGAAATGTAATAAAATGCAAAGAAACCCCTTATCTTGTCGGGATCTTTTCCTAATAACATAATGGGTATAAAAGATGACCTGGGGCTCACTCTCATTGGTCCTTGGCTGACCAATCATAGCAGTGCCAACACGTAACCAGTATAAACAGGAAGTAAGAATAGACTCAATACGCTGATCCTTTTCGAGGACGGAGAGCAGGTTATCTGATATTAAAGAAGCGTAAATAAACGGACTCCATTGGTGAAGTTTATTCAGTGGTTTGCTCTATGTGGAGAAGACACAATTACGATGCCTGAATAAAGGTAAAAGATGAATGTTAAGAATTACAATTTATAAATCCTCTTATTTTGGCTGCGAGTGGAAACGCTCTGAAGTTGGATAGCAAAAAAGTAAGTGGTTAGAAAAGAGCTGGAGAATTTGTTTTCATTTTTACATTTCTTATTTTGATAGTTAGCTTCCCATTAAGCGATTTAGAAATGAACACGTCATATTAATTGACGACATCACTGTTCATATTATTGTAATATAATGTATGCGTTTTTGTGGGCCTATTAGTGACTCACTGTACAGTGAAACACACTGTACCGTGTATTGTTAGTCTATATCTAGTATGTGCTTTAATATTAATGAAAGTATATTAATGCACTGGGAGACTTGTCATTGCTTAATCAGGAACTTCATCTCATAGACTTATAAAAGAACAATAAAATGTTCACCATTTGATTTTATGTTATCTAACGAACGGTTGAAAATGATGCTAATAAGTTATCATAAGAAATGTGTTACTTGACAAGTAACTGAAAATGATCAACAGAGTTGTCACTGATTTATTTTCTATCAACACTACAAAGCAGGTAGCATGTTGCACACAGTGCAGTATACTGCAAGAAAATAGCAAGATTTATTATGTCAAGCAAGAGTATGTTTAACAAGAAAAGATAACAAAGTGAGTGAGGTACCAAACTCATGATTGTCATGGATTTTCAGACATTTTCCACTTGGATTTTTTTTGTTTTAGGGTAGTTGTTACATGGAAAAGGAACTAAAACTAACAAATATATACATTCAGATTCCCAAAAAGTTGGGATGCTGTGTAAAACATAAAAATTACAGACTGTGATGATTGGCTCATTTAATACTTATTAAAAACAGTCTAAAGACTATATATTAAATGTTTAACCTGATTAACTCCGTTGATTTTTGTAAATATATGCTTATTCAGAAGTTGATGCCAGCAACAAATTTCAAACAAGTTGGAACAGGGTCAACAAAAAACTGTGAAAGTTGTGAAATGTTAAAAAAAACAACCTAATAGATGATTTTTTTTAACCTCTCATTAACCCTTAAACGGTTTCTGTATCCTGGGGGATACAGACATTTGGTAGGCTGTAGGGGGGAGGAGCATTAAGTATC
>JAPZDY010000009.1:18075892-18103418 GCA_029783645.1 Ctenochaetus hawaiiensis | reverse complement strand
GTTATTTTAGCCTAGATACATTAGAAAATAGCAATTAAATATTTTTCCAAAGTTTTTATATGTGCTTGCCCATTTAAGGGTTAAATAGGCATTCAGTAAAATTGAATCTGCTTTCACAATCCATTGCCCCACAATGCACAGCCCACAGTACTGCACATCTACACAGACAGAGCTCAAGGTCCAAAGGCTTTAAATCAAAACTTGACTTTATTTCAGGAGAGAATATATATTTTATGTTTATTAAATTTTAGTTAATCAGCAGGGAGTAATCTTAGCAAAGTTTCTTGTTTAAAATGGCTAGTTTTTGAAAGCATCAGGTACTACTTTCTTAATAAAAATTTACAATAAAGAACACAATATACCTGTGTACACAAAATACAATGTCTTGTTACAGATTATACTAGTAGTTCACAACCACTTTGGACTGTGACAGAAAAAGGTAGTGGTCAGTTGGAGATGTTTCAGATGTCTTTGAATTGTCCTCATTTAATGCCTGAAAAAGTAAAAATGTCCAATATTCCATTAAAAACACAGATCAAAGGAAAGTCCAAAAAAGAATAAAAATTGTGTTAATGAATTTTCCATTAATAGTCTCAAAACTCCTCTCATTTTTTCTGTTGTGCCTTTTGTGAGGGATCCTAAATGACTCCCAGGCTCAAACCACTGGACTAAAATACCAAACTGCATACAAACTAGTAGCTTCACCCTGACCAGAAAAAAAATGCTACTTACAGACATATATAAGTAGTAACAAATTTCAACAATACATAATATGACAATCGCACGGCCATTTTTCTTTGAAATGTCTGTGAGAGAATAGGCTATCAGCAGGTCTCCTGCAGCTCATAAACTGGCATATTTGAAATTCCTGAAGTCACAGGGTGCAGTCACATGGTTCTCCTCTTTACTTACTGTCACAGAGAATTATTCACTTTGCTGTGGTTAACATTAACCCATCAGCTCCAGGGTCAGAACTGATTTTGTTTTAAGATTGCATATTCTACTTAACTGAACATCAAGGTCCTGTGTCATGTGTATATAATGTTGCATTATGTCTATTATTTGTCTTTGCAGGCTGCTGTGGAGATGAGGAACAAATCTTCACACTCGGTCTTGGTCATCTCCAGTTATGAATCCCAGCACCTCCTCTGCTCGCTGTGAGCGTCAGCCCTCTGCAGATGACCCGATGGATGACTGGCTGCTCCTCTCCTCTGAATCCACTGGGTCACAGCACGTGGAAGTGGCCAGGGAAGAGCAGGAGGCAGAGGACAGAAGCAAACTCAAATCCAAGTTGGTTTCAGCATGGAACAGTGTCAAATACGGTCTGTTTTACTGCCCTGACATTGTAACTGTTTTATATTGTTACTCTGTAACAAGAGTGGATCTGATTGTTGTCTTCTGTTTTGTGAGCTGAAAGTCTCTTTTCCCTCTGACGTTTCAGGCTGGTCCTTGAAGCAGAAATCTAAATTCAGTAAGAGCTCTCCTGTTATCATGCTTGGACAATCCTATGAGCTCAAGGATCAAGGTGGGGCTTTGAGCAATGGGCCTTCATAAACTCAAGACAAACCATAAAACCAAGGAGAATTTTTTAATTCAACCTCTGTAACTGTTTCAGGGGAGAGAGAGCTCTTCCGTCGCTCCTTTGCATCTCTCTTGTGGTTGACGTACAGACGAGGTTTCCCTCCCCTGCCAGGCGGCTCCCTGACCACCGACAGCGGCTGGGGTTGTGTTCTACGCACGGGGCAGATGCTGCTGGCACGAGGCCTGGTCCTGCACCTGATGCCTCCAGGTGACAACCAAACAAAACCTGTAAAACTGTGAACAAAGCAGAAAGTCTGAAAAGAGAAGTGAAAGTGCCTAAAACCAAAAGCAGTTTCAAATGATGCACAGTTCATGGTGCTATCAGAATTTGCAATTCAACTTTAGTGAAAGTGGCTGCAAGCAAAACAGAAAATTGTGTCAGTAGACACCAAAATTAGTTTTTTATTTATAGTTTCTTTACAGGAAGGATGATTCTCTGGCAACTGCCAGAGACCAGTTGTCATTTATATGCCAAGAACATAGATAATGATTAACACCCATTGGGAAGTTCATCGTTGGGTCATGAATTCAGAAGCAAACAAAAGAAGCAAAAAGTGATAATGAAATTACTTTGGTTGAGTTTCTGTAGAACTGAGTCACTCAAAACCTTCCCATAGTTTAAATAACTAATAAAAGTTTTGCACTTCTGAAAGAAAAAAAAAACAAAACAAAACAAAAAGAAACATTTTTCTTGAGACTGAACTTAAGTAAATAAACTTTTGTAATTAAAAAACAGTGAAAAATTTTAATGTAAGATATCAAAAGCTGCTCTCAGTTGCAGTACATTTTGTTCCATCCACCCCGCATGATGTAAATGAGTGATAACAAAGTTTCCTGTCTGTTAAGAACATATGAAAGCAAAGCAGTCCGTTCTGGTCACACGATAAACCATATCAAGTAGATAACTGTTATCTAATTACAGTTACATTGTACAATACTCACATTACTTTGTCTTAATGTCATTTTGAGGTTGGACTTGGTCTGTAAGCCACCATGCAGTCAGAGATGACATGGACCTTGTGATTCGATCCAAAGACAGTGCTGAGGGGGGAATGAACTCAAAAGAAGGGCCCAACAAGAGGGAACGAAAGCTTAGCTTGGATTCCCGCTTGGACAGACCCATGGAAGCTTCACACAGAAGGATAGTGTCATGGTTTGCAGACAGTCCTACAGCCCCTTTTGGGATACACAAGCTGGTGGACTTGGGCAAAAGCTCAGGGAAGAAGGCTGGGGACTGGTACGGACCTTCGATTGTGGCACATATTCTCCGGTGAGACCTGAAGTGATGACATGTCAGTCCAGCTTTCCCAACCACTTCATCAAGATGCAACATCCTAAAGAAAATTTTACTTTGTTTCAGGAAAGCTGTGGCAGCATCACCAGACCTTCCCAATCTAGTGGTGTATGTTGCACAAGATTGCACCAGTGAGTGATTTCATTGATCAGTTCATTTGTTTTCTCCTGTAAAAGGAACACCAACTACCTCCTACCAACTACCAACTTCCTCCACAGCTGTACAAACAGAGAGTACTGAGTGGTATTTTTATTTCTAGCTTTACTTTTCATTTTGCTGCCTTCCATTTACAACATTCTGTCACATCACAGCCTTTCTTTATTCATCAGAATTAGTACAAAATTAGTTAGCTCAAAATATACATGGAAAATTTTGCTGGATAACAGAAAACTGAATGTGAGGGAGCACAGAAGTATTTCAGCAAAAGAATTACCACACTGTAGTAGTTTGACTAAAATGGACATGAGAGGATTTATTTAACCCTGTGGTTCCTTTATGTCTCTTCCTTTCCATTTTTTCAGTCTACATAGAGGATGTGAAGAAGCTGTGTGAGCGGCCTCCTCCTCAGTCCTGGAAGTCGGTCATCATCCTGGTTCCTGTGCGACTCGGAGGACAAGATCTCAATCCCTCCTACATCGCTTGTGTCAAAGTATCCAAAATGTTTATGCATTCACTCCTTAATGCATTTTGTGTAAACCGAGCAGTTTATGGGGTGAAACTGAGGTCCTTCTGAGGGTTACAGGGAGTTTTAAAGCAAAACTAGCACAGATATTCTATAACTTATCATAAAATAACTCATTTCAGTATTTTAAAGGGGACCCATTGTGTTTTATTTCATTTTTTATTATCCTGTCCTTTATTTTCTGTCATATTTAAAATTGTTAATGTTTCAGGTGTTAACTTTAAACACTGCCAAAAGTCTCAAATAATGCGGTAAACATAAGTGAAAGAAATCACTGTGAGCAAAAAGCTCAAACTTCAGATAGAAACTGGTTCAACATAATAGTTGTACTAAGTTTTCCGGGATTTTTTTCCTTGTCTGTAACAAGCTGTCGTCAGCTCATTGTGAACTCATTTATTGGTCAGCAGCTTTAGGCATAGCACATTCTCAACACAGGGATGTGCCAGTCAATCTCTTTGGCCTGTCTGTTCTGTAACATAAATAAGAAATTTGTTTGAACTGTAAAACATGCAATTTGCCCTTATTTAGTCCCAGAATGAAACTACAGAGCTTAAAATTTGCATAATTGGTCCCTTTTGACTGTGGGTTTTAATTCTGGCAGCACACAGTGTGGTGGCACAGTTCAGTGGTAAATCAACATCCCTCTGCGTAGGTTTCTCTGTAGTCTGACAGCAGAAATTCCTGTTCTAAAGTAAGCAGAAAATAAATCATGCAAGTACAAAGAACAACAACTCATTCATCATTGTTCTCCCTAGAAACTATTGGCATTACACTGCTGTATTGGAATCATTGGGGGAAAACCAAAACACTCTTTGTTCTTTGTTGGCTTTCAAGGTAAGTGCAGCACAGAGCACATCATAATTACTGCGCTCCACTGTTCATTTTCAGTCCTTTCACTAATTTTTCCTTTCTTTCTCTTGCACTGCTGGGCAAAAGATGAGAATCTGCTGTACCTGGACCCTCACTACTGTCAGCCCAATGTGGATATAACAAAGAAAAACTTTCCCTTAGAGGTATGAGGAAGTACAAGTTCCTTTTCTTCTTTTCACTTTCTGTTTGGTTTCCTCCTGCAGCATCTGTGCTCAGTCATGTAAAACAGTGGTTCCAAACCTTAAAACCTACCAAAAAAAAAGTCCTGTCACATGAACTCAGCACCGCTGGTCATATTTAAAATGTTTTCATATGGACTGATTTTAAACAGGATGTTATGTGACACTGTAAGCATACAGTATAAAAGTGAATATTAGAATATTTTATTTAATTGAGCTGTCAGTGTTTTGTTTTTACCTTTATTTTAACAACAATTTATTCTACATGAGGCAGAAATTATTTCAACCATTTATCCACCGTCTAACCTTTTAGCTGTCTCATTTTTCATCTGTTATTTTTTAGCGTAGGTAACAATTAAGAAGATTATGGGTAACTGACAATGATGTATCGACAATGCGTTTAGCTTACTGTTTAGATTTCTCTCAATTGTAACATCAGGTGTTCTGGTTTTACAACCGACTAAACAGTTGATGTATTTTTTCAAACACCTCTGTGTCAATGATAGCTGTGGCTAGAGGTCAATATGTTACGTCCATCCTGTTCTCATTTAAATTACTATTAACACCTCAAAGAAATGTTCTTAAATTTGACCGTCCTGTCGGATTAAAAGATGAACAGATAAGATTTTGGTGGTTGAAGGTAACTTTGAACTCACAAAACATGCTTTATCCATATCTCAAGAATTCCTGCACTAATCAGGACAAAATTTCAAATTGTCTAATAGGATAAAGTGATAAAGTGATGACATTTTACATTCAAAAGCTGAAGCTTTAGTAATTCCACTTCACTTAAATTGTATAATTGATTTTAGAAAATAAGTTTAGCTTCTCCACAATCTTTCTGGCAACAGCAGACAGACTCTCTGAGTCCAAGTCCAAGTTGGGAATGATTACTTTAGAGTGACTCAAGTGTAAATGTTGAATCTGTAATATCCACATTGATCATACAGTAATATTTTCCTCGAAATCTAATGAGACATTTTTCTGATAGATATTCTTTTATTTTCTTTTGATTGCAGTCATTTCACTGTAAACATCCCAGGAAAATGACATTCTCTCGCATGGACCCCAGCTGTACCATTGGATTCTATGCTAAAGGCCAAAAGGACTTTGAATCCCTGTGCACTGAGGTTAATGAGGTATATGATGGAGTCATATGGGCCTTTTTTATTAGAACACTTAGCTTGTTAATGCTGTGTAGCTTTTCGATGCTACAATAAGATTTTTTGTTGTTGTTGAATGTTTGGAAACTAATGTTATTTCACAATAAAAAGGTTCAGAGCTATTGTTTTGTCTCTCTCTCCCACAGGCTCTCTCCACATCTGCAGAGTCATACCCCATGTTCATATTTGCAGAAGGGAAAAATCGGGTGGATGAGCAGGGAAACAATACACCCACAAACATCACCTACATCCAGAGGAAGAGTGAACGAAAAAGAGTGGACACTAGCAACAGCTTGGATGAGTTTGTTCTGTTATGAACAGGAGATCAAGTCTGCACTGATCAGTGATCAGTGAAATCTGACACTACTGAGCATGAGAACAATGCCACAAGCAATAACTTCCTTAGTTTTGTAAAATGAAGTTGCATCACCTATAATGACACTACAATATCTTTTTGCTGTTTCGTGCTTATTTGTAATTTAATTTATTGTTTTAAGACTTAAGATTTAGATTTGTATCATTCAGTTAAAGGATGAAGGATTAAGCCCAATTGTGTTTATTCACGAAGTACATGATGATGTTCTTTTAACTTAATCAATTCAATAGAATAAAATTTTATTATTATTGTTGTTAATATTGTACACTGAAGTCCCGGTGCTGTGGTTAGCATCTCACTTCACAACAAAAAGGTTGTGGTTTTTGAATCACCTGGCTGTCTTTGTGAGTACTCTGTGGGTGCTTCAGCTTTCTCACACAGTCCAAAACCATGAGGGTTTTACAGAAAATCAGCGACTGTTAAATGCTGCTCAGGTGCGACTGTGTGCGAGTGGTTGGTTGACCCTGTGTATCGCCTCTGTGATGGACTGAAGGCCTGTTCAGAGTGAGCCCCGCCCACAGCTTAATGTCAGCGCAGCTCCAGCAGTTAGAGGTAATGTTTTGATAGATTTTTCTCAGGGACAAGCTTGAGGCAGATGTTACTTTGAGTTACACAGTCTATCACTGTAGTATATCATGGGACATGATGTGCTGCCTTTAAATAAATCAGAAAATTAGATTCTTGTAAACATGTGATTCACACTTGAGGAACACAGAGAGAATATGCTAATAACCAAATAACTGCAAAACCAATGACATGTCCATGGAGTGTTAAGGCCTTCTCATCAAGCTCCACTTTCAGTAAGGCCCCCAGGTGCTCCAAGGACCATGATGTTTGGACCAAATAAACATTAAGGGAACTTAATGGACATTTTTCACTACTTATGCAACTTTTGGACAAACAACCTATCAGCTAACAAAGTGTATAAAAATATCAGTGATGACAGTAATTGTTAGTTGCAGTAGAGAACAACTGTAATTTAAATAATTTCTGAATTTCAAACAAACACAGGCTGGCATTAATGCTGAACAGTGAAGCCTCTTCAGTGATCTACTAATACGGCATGACTTCATTTAGTTTGATACCTTTCACATATTTGAGGATTTAAGTAATCTTATATGTAAATAAACGCGCGTATTAATAATTATTCTTGCCGTCCTTCCTACAATGCTCGCTCTCCCATCCCCCACGCCGGCTCCTCGCTCTTTCATCCCCCACTGCAACACAGCCCTTTACTGGGCATGCGGGATGTGCGTGAGACGGCAGTAGGGGGCGCTATTGAGTCGTACAGGCCGGTCCCTGCGATACAATCTACCGAGAGAGGGGGGTGAAGGAAAAAAAACAACTGGGTAGGTCGGTCTTTGTTTCTGGCTAGGAGGAAAATCAAGAGACGCTACAAGCGGTGGGGAATCAAACATCACCTCAAGTGTAAGTCAGTTATAATTTTGTTATTATGTCAAGAGAGTTTAACTGTGTTTTTACGGCGCTGGAAGACGATTCGTGTGCTTTTATGTGATATTTTAGTTGAGGAAAAAGACGAGACCGACATTACAGTGCCGCTGCTGTGGCGCGACAGTGTGCAATGAATGAAAATTGTTGTTGGAAATGTGCTTAGAGCGGAGCACCGAGCCAAGGGTACGGGAGGCGCGTTGGATCAATCAGCTCCAGAGATGAGGGGATGCTCCAACGTTTAACTTATCGCCGCATCTGAGCGAGCATCTCGGCAAACTGTGTATTTTTTGTGCCTAATTGGCCTGGGAGAGCGTGGCCGGCTAGGCTAGCTCGTTAGCATGCTAAGCATCGTCAGCACCAAGCTTAACTTGTTGTGCTAGAACAGGCTTTTACGTTAGCTTGTAGGCTAGTCTGAGTCGGGCTTGTGTTCTTTGCGGCAGTAACTATACCGTCGGTTTGGTGTGATTTAGCGAATGAACTACTGTTTCTATGAATACCAATCAAAACTGATTACTTTAAATTACGTAAGATGTAAAACAACGACTTCACAGTGTGCCAGTGGACATGTTGTAACGTTAACCGTTAAACCAGGCAAGGCCTGGCTAACGTTAGCAAAGCTACACATGCTACCAATAGCTAACATAACTTATTTACGTGTAAATGTTACAAATGTAACAAGTATACTTATGGCATCATTAATCAACTGATCTTTTTAACACTTTCATAAGCCTCCAAGCATGTACCGGTAGCGGTTGTGTCTTGTCGAATAGAGCATCATCTATATACTTTTTAAAACATAGTTTTGGCTCATGAAATCAAAGTTTAAATGACCTCTTGGCGACCCACTGTGAGAATGAAACTCACAGTTTGCATTTACTGTTACATGCCTCACTTATTGCTTACAGGCAGAAATGTAGTATGAGTGTTATTCATCGTCTTGTTTCATTCAGCAGCTCACCATCTGTCACAATTTAAATCAACAATGGCTCCAGGTTGGAGATCTGTGAAAGGGCAATTTATTTCAAATCAAAATAATTGTTTTAATTTTCTGTGATTATTAGTGGCATACACACATTTTCAAAACAAATGCAGTGATCCAATGTGCAATGGTCCACCGTGGGTATTTAGAGTTGTTTTCAGAGTGCACCACCAACTATCTTAATTGTTAATTACAAACTTAATGTTCAGTTGTGATTAAGCGTGAAGCATAGTTTTTTATATTTTTTCAGACAGTTCATTGAGTTTATCATAGAGAACCTTGATCTGGCTGGTATCTCAAGGCCTTATGAGATCATATCCAACTTGGTGAATGTTTCGCTTCAATAAAGATGAAATTGGATTAATCTGCGACAAGAAGACACAAAAGAAGATTAAAAAATTTCACCCTCTTATGCCATCTTTTCAAATGTCATAAAAGAAATTAGGAACATCTTTAAAAAATCAAATTTGATGTTAAAGCATAGGCTAATTTGAATTGGTAAAACCACTTTTATAACTTTTTTCAGTATTCAGACTTAAATTACAAATTTAAAAGCACACAATATACAAATCACAAAAAAGGGAGAATGTGAAAAGAGTTATTCTAACCTGCTAATCTCTCCAGACTTTGAAACTGACTTTCTCTTTTGGTTTTTAATGCCTCAGCATTATTCTGCTTCCTGTATAGGGTCAAGTTTCTCACGAGAACACACTTGTTAGGTCAGGTTATTAACTAGTAGTAAGCTACCATACATGTATAAAGTAATAAACTGTTTCCATTGTGTTTTCTGACACTTTTGACAGCAGACAAAAAGAAGTCATGTTCCATTTCATATTCAGGAAACATGTTAGCTAGCATGCCCCTGTCTTTGTTGCTTCTTCAACAGCCATTAAACTTCCTATTTGATGGAGTCTGGTTGTTCAATAATTCCAAGTGAAATAAGATATTTTGCATTTATGGAGTTATGAAACACCATGACTTTTTGTTTTTGTATTTGTCCTTTCTTTTCTCTCTATCTGCCAGAAATCTACTTCTTCAGTGTAATTGTTATTTTTTTACTTTTCCCAATACATTATTTTTAAAGTGTGTATTTGTTTATTTGTTAGAGCTTGTTATATTAAAAAAAACAATGTAAAACAAAATGAACACCATGTCAGCAAGTGCAATGTTGTTGGTTCTTGACATGCCACTCCAGTAAAGTTTTTCAGAAAATGAAATACCTTTAAAAACCTACGCCTTTTCAGCATGGCCCTCAAACTCTTAGCAAACTGCACGATTCGTTGTTGGAGGTTCATCCACATAATCTAACTCTACTTTCCAAGCTTTAAAAACTTGGATGCCCCCTGACTTCTCTGATGTTCAAAAAGACTTTTCGAGCTACTGTAACAAAGCAACTGACACCTCATCAGCAGAGCTCAGTTAAAAGTTGCCAGACCTGAGCTTGCTTGCATGCCAGTGTCATCGATAGCAATATAGTATCTCAGGGGATGTGTTAGCTAGCTAGCTTGCCAAATGCCTTCACCGGCTAATGTGACTCTTGATACTAACTTGTATGTTATGACTAAAGTTGAAGTTTTAGTTAACAATAAATAACATAATGGGCGGAAGCAAATATGTTAAGTAACTGCGATCATTTGCCTTCAGCTAGCCAAGAGTAGGGCTGGGGGGGGACTCACCAAATGTAATCTAAATGCTACTATTAGCCAGCTAGCTGTAACTAAGTTATGCTCGGCATGGATTTGGAGTTCGTATCATGGAGCTATTGGTCAAATTAAATGTAGCAACATTACAGAGAGCACTGCTATTGTAAATATAATTGTTCTTTTATTTTTTTTTGTTTTCCAGCATACATTGTAGGTTTCAGCCTTGTGTTTGTTGTTTTACTATTTTGGCTGAAGCTCAGGGTGATGCTTGCTTACGTCTATGTTGCGTGAACATGAGCAGCAGGATGTTGACTGTAATTCACTTTAAGGCCACAGGTGCCATTGAAAACAAGTATTTTTTCAAAGTCTCACAAAGTACCTTCAGGTTTATTACATTTTCTACTTCTTGGATGATCAAGACACCCAAAATAATGATCCAAATATAAGTCATTAAAATTTCCTGTTACTACAAATACTCAGGGTGGGGAGCATAATTTAGATAAAGGCATAGATTCAGGCTTAGAGTAGTCAATTTTATTTCCTGATGTGCTCATGAAGGAGCCAATCAAAGACAAAATCTGTGGCACTGTAGTTTTGGGTTGTTTGACAACTGTATCTTATCACCTGCATATAAAAGCAATTTGGATTCTGATCACTGCCTTAACTCCTGTTGTCTTCTCTTTTCACAGGGGTACTTGCTGCTGCCACACATTCCCAGCCTCTCCTGAGAGATGTCCACCCCTGACCCCCCAATGGGAGGGACACCTCGGCCCGGACCCTCCCCAGGCCCAGGGCCATCTCCAGGAGGCATGATAGGACCAAGCCCAGGCCCCTCTCCAGGCTCAGCCCACAGCATGATGGGGCCAAGCCCAGGACCTCCGGGATCTGGACACCCCCACCCACCACAGGGACCCTCAGGATATCCTCAGGACAATATGCACCAGATGCACAAAGTACTAAAACAGTTTTTGCTTTTATTCCTTTGTTAACTATGCTTTCATAAAAATATTTTATTATTATGTTTAAGAAAACACAATTTCTTCAGTAATGGTTTATTCTCTTAACTTTTGAGCTAAGATCTTGTGATGTGCAGTTTTGCCTACTCTCTGCTCATTGACTGGTAACCCTCTGACAATCTAAATCTACATATTAAGTACTGATGTCTTCAGTAATATAGAATCCAAATGTGGGTTAACATTCAAGAAAAACACATTTGCTTCTTTCCCTCAGCTTATAGATGAGTCTGCCTTTCCTCGATTTTCAGTTGTTTTTTTTTTTGGTCTTATTAAGTCTTGACACACTAGAGAACAGGGAACAGTAGAGAGTATCAATGACAATGTTACAGCAGTTACTTTTTACAAATTTTTCTTAAGTCTTTCTTTCAAACTTGTTGAATCAATAACAATTTAGTTCTGCTTAAGTGGAGACAGATAGAAAATATTGTACATCACAGTGTCTCTTACAGTGCCAGTTACTTATTTCATATTTCCATTTCCCCTTGAAGTGGAAATATTAGACGGGCAATTGTAAAACAAAAATTTTAATCTGATATCAAGATTTGTCTCAAATGTGATTTTTCTCTGTCTTTAAATCAGCCCATGGAAGCCATGCATGAGAAGGGAATGCCGGATGACCCCCGCTATAGCCAGATGAAGGGTATGGGCATGAGACCAGGGGGGCATAGTGGGATGGGACCCCCTCCAAGCCCAATGGACCAACATTCTCAAGGTAACACATCACACAAGTTGGTGCTGTATGTAGCCCTTGTTGTAATTTCTATTTAGATGAAATCTTAAGTAAGTAATTTTAATGTTAATACACATGGAAGTGTGCTCACAGTTTGAAGGTTGCCAATTTAAATCATCAGATAACTTGAGTGATGTCAACATGCAGCTGATGTAGAGACAGTTTAAAATTAGGACCTTTTTTTCGCATCTGTAAAGCTCCACCACACACAAACAGGTAACTAAGTCACATAGAAAGTACGGTATGTATCTGTGTGTGTGTGTGTGTGTGTAAACCCATCTAGCCGGTTTCTCTTGTGTTGCTGCTGGTTTGGCAACATGAGCAGCCAGCAGTAGGCAGGGCGACAGGAGGGGTGGGGTTTAGGGGCTTCCCCCTTTCAGAAAGCAACAAAGGCAGCTGCATCTACAAAACCACACAGTCAGAAAGCAAAAGAGCATAGAAAGAGAGAGAGGCACACACAGGAGGACAGAGATGACTTGACACCAGTGTGTGTGACAGAGAGATGGTTCTATATTAAGCAAAGTAAACAGTGTTTCCTTTAGTTGTCGCTGGACAGTGTGTGAACTTGTTGCCTAAAATAAAGAGAGAGAAATGCATGTTACTTAGCTTGTAGTCAGTATTTTACAGTCATTATGGCTAAATGTGGCTTATTTTCATAAATGCTAAACACTACTTACATTTTTGCCAGTTAAATAGCATAATCCTTTTGTTTGTTTTGTTTTGTTTTGTTTTGTTTTTATCTAACCTGCATTTTCTCTGTTTCCCAGGTTACCCCTCTCCATTGGGGGGCTCAGAACATGCACCTAGCCCCGTCCCAGCCAACGGGCCTCCCTCTGGCCCTATGATGCCTGGAGGTCCCTCTGGCCCAGGGGCTGGCCCTATGGAGGGCAGTGGGGACCCTAACCAGGGAATGGGCCAGCCTAACCGTGGGGGTCCTCAGGGTCCAGGTGGACCCACTGGTCCAGGAGGTGTACCAGGTGGCGCAGGCGGACCTACTCCTTTCAACCAGAACCAGCTGCACCAGCTTAGGGCTCAGATTATGGCGTACAAGATGCTGGCACGCAGTCAGCCCCTACCAGAGCACCTGCAGATGGCCGTCCAGGGGAAGAGACCCATGCCAGGGATGCAGCAACAGCCTATGCCCAACATGCCACCCACTACAGGACCTGGAGGTGGGCCTGGGGCTGGTCCAGGACCAGCTCAGGCCAACTACAATAGACCACATGGTGAGTTACATCAGGAAGCCTTTCAAAGCCTTATCGACTCCCCGTTTTACTGTAATAAAAAATATATCTCACTGATTTCAGTTTATTTTTGCAATGTGCCTTTAAAGAAAATTGTATCTAAACAAGCTTGATGCAAAGAAATATGTAACAGCTCAGCAGAGACACCTGGTGGCTGTCCTTGAATTTGTTTCGTTTCATTATTTCTTTGGGTTGTCCCAATATTTAGTAATGAGTTAAAAACATCAGTTTCTTCTTCTTCTTTTAGGCATAGTAGGTCCCAACATGGCGCCCCCTGGACCTGCAGGAGTTCCCCCAGGTATGCAAGGACAGCCTACCAACGGACCCCCTAAATCATGGCCTGAAGGTAAGCTTAGCCTTGAGGCTCACCTCATGCTGCATGGTGCGCACACAGCAGAGCTGACATCCCTTGATTTTTTTTCTCTTCCAGGACCAATGGTGAACGCTGCTGCCCCATCCAACCCTCCTCAGAAGCTGATTCCACCTCAGCCCACTGGCAGACCCTCTCCTGCTCCTCCCTCTGTGCCCCCCGCTGCCTCCCCAGTAATGCCCCCTCAGACGCAGTCCCCAGGACACCCTGCTCAGCCCCCTCCCATGATGCTACACCAGAAGCAAAACCGCATAACTCCCATCCAAAAACCTCGTGGGCTGGACCCAGTGGAGATCCTCCAGGAGAGAGAGTACAGGTGAGACATGGTGGGGAAAACATGGGACATCACTGTGAAGCAGTTGTAACATGTAGTTCTATTCAAAAAACCATAAAACACTTCTCTCGTTTTTGTGTATAGATGTGTCCAACTGAAACTGTGTTATGTTAGTAACACAGTATAACACCTTCTTTATTTAAAGGTTATTTTCATGGGTTAAATAGTAACAGTCCCTCATACCACAGCAAGCACAGTCGTAGCTAGATGACCACACAGAAAAAAAAACATTTAAACACTGAACACAAAAATAATAATGAGACCAAAGTTACCCAGATCATTAATAACTACATGTTTGTCTCTCAGTAAGAACAGAGAGTTTTGAATCATCCAAGTCTTCATATTTCTTGAGTTCTGAGTGAGAGGTTAATTTTACTGATCTTTCAATAGAAACTGGTGTTTGAGGTTTTATGCTTATGGTTCCTCTAGCTTTGCTTCTCATAAAGGAAACAGGCAGATTTTTTTTAATACACCAATAACCTTGAATTAGATTTTCTCTCTGGAAGCTCCTGAATGAAAGCATATTGTGTTCTTGCTGTTACATATGAGTAACCTGCATGAATTGTAACAGTTGTATTATTGTATGAAATTGAAAACTAGTTCAAGCAGATACGGACACAGACACACATTATATAAACTAAATTGAACAGACAAGATCTAGTAGGATTTCTTTACATCCATACAAATATATAGCTCACTGATTTCAGTAAGAAACAGTTAGTGTACGATGTTGAAATTTGAACCAGTGTGAAGTTTAATCAGAGAAGTTATATTCTGAAAGTTTGTAAATGTGAATTCCATGATTAAGTGATCCAGAAAAATAAAAATATTTTGTTTAGTTTTTGGACGATAGAGTATTAAAGATCATGTCATTTGAGCTAATCTGAAATAATGTTTTTTTTAAATTTATTTTTCTAAAGGCTACAGGCTCGTATTGCTCATCGTATCCAGGAGCTGGAGAACCTGCCTGGCTCTCTAGCCGGAGACCTGCGCACCAAAGCCACCATCGAGCTCAAGGCCCTGAGGCTGCTGAACTTCCAGAGACAGGTAACTGAAATTTATTTACATTTGTTTGCAAGTAATGTTTAAGGAATAAACAACTTTTTACCATATTAGATTTCTATCTTTTTGAGGAGTGTCCAATGCTAATGCTCTGTCATTGTTTTCCACTGTGTAACAGATAATGGACATAATTGCACAGTTTGCTCCTTTTGTTTTTTAATGTAACTTACCAACTTCTCTGAGTATCTGTGGCTTATTATGGTCTTTCCTGCATCGGCCTGCATGCAGAAGAGAAGCACGGGGTTCTTAAAGTTTTCCGGGTATTTATTATGACAACACTTGTGTGCCCACAGCTGCGTCAGGAGGTGGTAGTTTGCATGCGTCGTGACACTGCTTTGGAAACTGCTCTCAACGCTAAGGCCTACAAGCGCAGCAAACGCCAGTCTCTCCGTGAGGCCCGCATCACTGAAAAACTTGAGAAACAGCAGAAGATCGAACAGGAGCGCAAACGTCGCCAGAAGCACCAGGTACACTGCGTGGAAAGGCTTGTGTGGGTGGTTTCTGATGGGGTGAAGGGGTCAGTAGAATGTTTGTATTATTTTCCTGATTGCATCTTTTTTTGATTTGGAATGACATCCACTGTTAGGCCACAAGACAGCAGAAAAGACAGTAATGATGTTTCTTAGCAATGACACAAAATAATGAAACCAGAGACTTACAGAAAATTGAAGAGCACAATTTCTGTTCTTGTTGTTTCCAGAATGTAATAACAGTGTTGGCTTTGTGTGTCCTTCTGTTGATAGGAATACCTCAACAGCATCCTGCAGCACGCCAAGGACTTTAAGGAGTACCACCGCTCCATCACAGCGAAGATCCAGAAGGCCACCAAAGCTGTCGCCACTTATCATGCCAACACTGAGCGTGAGCAGAAGAAGGAGAACGAGCGCATTGAGAAGGAGAGAATGCGGAGGCTGATGGTGAGACTGAAAACAATCCAAGAGAAACTAAAATACTATATAAGTCTGTATTTGTATTAGTTGTAGAGTTTCAAAATGTTTATCAGTCAATAAAAGCATCTAACACCCACGTCAATGTTGCTCCAGGCTGAAGATGAAGAAGGCTACCGTAAACTCATTGACCAAAAGAAAGACAAGCGTCTGGCCTACCTGCTGCAGCAGACAGACGAGTACGTGGCCAACCTCACTGAGCTGGTGCGAGCCCACAAAGCTGCACAAGCTCTGAAAGAAAAGAAAAAGAAGAAGAAAAAGAAGGTATGGGATGTTACAATGCTTATAACCATCAAATGTGATGAGTTTCTTTGTGTTTTAGTAGCATTTTTGCGTATACTTTAAATTTCCTTTCATATTTTCAGAAGCCAGAACCTGTGGAGGGTGGTGCTGCAGCTCTGGGACCTGATGGAGAGGTGAGTTTTGTAGGAGGATCAAGAGATTTTAATCTTAAAGATTCAAGGTATCACAGAATTAATGTATTTTTTTTTTTGACATCCTCTCTTCTCCCAGCCTTTAGATGAAACCAGCCAAATGAGTGACCTGCCGGTGAAGGTCATCCACGTGGACAGTGGGAAGATCCTGACTGGAGTTGACGCTCCAAAGGCCGGCCAGCTGGAGGCCTGGCTCGAAATGAACCCAGGGTCAGTGTCATGTCTGCCCAGAGGAACTTTAGCAGGAGACATTTTCACGCAATCTCATTGTTATATTTGTTCCCAATGATCTGGAATAATGAGTAGAATTTAAAATGCATAAGTATGTTTTAACTTTTTCCTAAATATTTTGCTTCTTTGCAGATATGAGGTAGCACCCCGCTCAGACAGTGAAGACAGTGGTTCAGAGGAGGAGGAAGAGGAGGAGGTATAGAACATGTTTATCTCTTTATCAAAGCAAGGTGGTCACTTGTAAATTCTTGCAAACAATTTTCTCACTACCCTCTTTTTTGTCAGGAGGAGGAAGATGACCAGCATCAGCCCACTACAGCTCCAACAGAGGAGAAGAAGAAGATCCCTGACCCTGACAGCGAAGACGTATCTGAAGTGGATGTCCGACACATCATCGAGTAAGATGGAAACACTGAGGCTGAGGCCATCTTTGTTGGCATAAATGAGTCTATAATCACTCTGAAAATGACAGGTTATGATTAAGTTACACAAGGATACCCTAAAGTGGAGTTTTTTTTGTGGAGTTTTTTATCTGCCCAAAAAAGTTACACTGTATTTCTTCCATCAGACACGCCAAGCAGGATGTAGATGATGAGTACGGCAATGCAGCGTTCAACCGAGGCCTGCAGTCCTACTACGCTGTGGCTCATGCTGTCACTGAGAAAGTGGATAAACAGTCCACACTGCTGGTCAATGGGCAGCTCAAGCAGTACCAGGTATATACATATATATATATTATATATGTGGAATCACACAGCCTATGAAGGAATCAGTTTTTCATGAGATCTTACAAGTATGTGCTTGTGTCTCTACCCAGATTAAAGGTTTGGAGTGGCTGGTGTCACTTTACAACAACAACTTGAATGGAATCCTGGCTGATGAGATGGGTTTAGGGAAAACCATCCAGACCATCGCTCTCATCACATACCTCATGGAGTACAAGCGCCTCAATGGGCCCTTCCTCATCATCGTACCTCTCTCGTAAGCACCGGCACATCTTCCACAGTCACTCAGGATTTATCTGTGAAAACACAAACTAAGGAGTCAGCTTGAACAGAAGCCTGTATGATTTGTGTTTTTATGTTCATATGTGAAGAGAAACATTTCTGTCTTTTATTTTAACAGAACTCTATCAAACTGGGTCTATGAGTTTGATAAGTGGGCGCCATCTGTTGTGAAAGTCTCCTACAAGGTCAGTGACCCTTGCCCTGATTTTTAGTTCTTTTTCTTGTGCCATAATGAAAAGGTTTTCAAATGCAATGTTGATTATACAGCCAGGGATCTGGCTGATTCATGCAGTTGACTTCTTGAACACATATGAAAAAGAAATTTCTTTATTTCAGGGGTCTCCAGCTGCTCGTCGTGCATTTGTTCCCATCTTACGTAGTGGCAAGTTCAACGTGCTTCTCACCACGTACGAGTACATTATCAAAGATAAGCAAGTGCTTGCAAAGGTAAAGAAGCATCTTTAGCTTGAGCTTAAGTTCCTCCATGCATTTGTCTGTCAGTCTTTCGTTTCTCTCTGACATCTTCATTTCCTCCCAAAGCTTCGTTGGAAGTACATGATTGTGGACGAGGGCCATCGTATGAAGAACCACCACTGTAAGCTGACCCAGGTCTTGAACACACACTACTTGGCTCCACGGCGTCTGCTGCTCACTGGCACTCCGCTGCAGAACAAGCTGCCTGAGCTTTGGGCTTTGCTCAACTTCCTCCTGCCCACCATCTTCAAGAGCTGCAGCACATTCGAACAGTGGTTCAACGCCCCATTCGCCATGACTGGAGAAAAGGTGAGTTAGAGGAAGTTGTAGAAAATTAAAATAAAAGATAGAATTGATAAAATAATCTGTCACATTACATGACTGTGTTTTTCTGATTGTCCCTGTGCCTCTCTCATCATCCCTTCTCTTCATTCCCTCCAGGTTGACCTGAATGAAGAAGAGACCATCCTGATCATTCGACGTTTACACAAAGTGCTCAGGCCTTTCCTGCTGCGCCGACTCAAGAAAGAAGTGGAGGCCCAGCTGCCTGAGAAGGTCTGCCTGCATTCAGATTGACTTCACTTGCTTATGAGCTTTCAGTGTACTAACACTTCATTCTTCATGGCTTTATCGTGTAATTCCGGCTGTCACTGAAATACTTTTAGCTAACTACTCAAGCTGTTTATTTATTACTTAAGATAACTTTATCACCTTTCTATTCATTACTTTTTGCTGTGTCAGCTTTTTTTTTACTGGAGGCTAACTATTTTAGCTATTCATTTGCTAGTTTCAACGTGTTGTTCAACAATTGAACCCTTAACACAAATATGTAGATATTTATTTTAGTCTAATAATTGCTGTAATTTTGTGGCTTTCCTGAGCTCTTCCCTTATTGTTTGTTGGCTTGTAGGTGGAGTATGTGATCAAGTGCGACATGTCGGCCCTGCAGCGGGTTTTGTACAGACACATGCAGGCCAAGGGAGTCTTGCTCACAGATGGTTCAGAAAAAGACAAGAAGGTGAGGATAGGAATAAAAAAATTTAATGGGTGAAACCTAATTTTTTTTCCATGTTAATTCTAGGACAATTAATGCATATCAAAGCTCAAAAAATGGAAATAAAATGTGTATTTTTTAACGAAGCCTTTTTTTCCCTTTTAAATTTTCTAGGGTAAAGGTGGCACGAAGACCCTGATGAACACTATCATGCAGCTGAGAAAAATTTGCAACCACCCCTACATGTTCCAGCACATTGAGGTAAATAACAGCCACCATCCATCTGAATCAGGCTGTCTATTTTTTTTTCTCCCACATAGACTAGAAGATAAAACAGCTTCAGAGTACAGAGCGACTGGATATGACCGTTTTTTTGCCTGTGTGTTTTGCAGGAGTCTTTCTCTGAGCATCTTGGTTATTCTGGTGGAATCGTAAGCGGGTACGTTAGGCTTAAAATTGTGTGTTTGTGTGAGTCTTGTGTCTTTTGTGGATGTAAGCTCTATGATGCTTACTGACTCATCCTTCTTACATCGATCCCCCCGCAGCCCTGACCTGTACCGCTCTTCTGGGAAGTTTGAGTTGCTGGATCGCATCCTGCCCAAGCTGAGGGCCACCAACCATAAAGTGCTGCTCTTCTGTCAGATGACCTCACTCATGACCATCATGGAGGACTACTTTGCCTACCGTAACTTCAAGTACCTGCGTTTGGATGGTGAGACACCTCTGACCAAGGCCAACGTTTGGGCTATTAGCTATTTGTCATGAATAAGCTTTTCAATTCTATTTATTTGAGAATGCACTCATGGCAGACTTGAGATTCACATCTAATATCTGCTCTCTAAAGTACTCTACAGGTCTTTAGCTGTTACCTTACTATTTAGAGCACTTGATTTAGACTTTTTAACCCTTAGAAATTTGCCCCTCCCATAGGAACCACCAAGGCCGAGGACCGTGGCATGTTGCTGAAGACATTCAACGACCCAGCCTCAGAGTACTTTGTGTTCCTGCTCAGCACCAGGGCCGGAGGCCTGGGCCTCAACCTGCAGTCTGCTGACACAGTGATCATCTTTGACAGTGACTGGAACCCACATCAGGTACTCAAATGCAAATATATGTTCTATATATGCAAATATAATAAACAGTCACTGCCACTGTCAGTTATGATAGTGGATTAAGTTCATTGGTGCATTACTGCTCCTCAGACTCTGTAAGAGTATCATGTAAAAGTAAAAAAGTCACCACAGTACAAAAATTTCACCTAAACTAATCATTTGTGTGCGCTCCTACAGGACTTGCAGGCTCAGGACAGAGCCCATCGTATCGGCCAGCAGAACGAGGTTCGCGTGCTCCGCCTCTGCACTGTCAACAGCGTGGAGGAAAAGATCCTGGCAGCAGCCAAGTACAAACTGAACGTGGACCAGAAGGTCATCCAGGCCGGCATGTTCGACCAGAAGTCTTCAGGCTATGAACGTCGGGCCTTCTTACAGGCCATTCTGGAGCACGAGGAGCAGGACGAGGTCGGGGCTCGAGGAGGCTGCCGCACTAGGGGGGCGTGGGTGGGTGTGATCTGAGCCCGTCGCCACATTGCCCACCCACCCACATCCGCCTGTGCGCTGCCCCACCTTTTCATTCTCTCCTTTTTTTCCCTTCCTCACTTTCTCTTCTCTTTATTCCCTTTTTCAGGATTTGTGATCTTTCATCAATCCAGACTCCTTTTTTACTGTTATGTACCTCTGCTTCTGTACATGGCTTTGATTTTTAGTATAATACTTTTATATTTCCCTATTAATCTAAATGCTGTTCCCCCTTTTCCCTCTTTTTTCCCTCTGCTGCTTCTGCTTTTTTCTTTAAAAAATAATGATTTTGCTTCTCACTTAGTTCAAATGTAGTTATAGTTATTTATCCTAAGCTTTTAGTCCTGTAATAGAGACTGAATAGTGATATTTACAATGCCTACATATGGTAATAGTAATATGCATTGCATTATTTTTTTTACTTTAAGTGAGAGTCATTAGTTCAGAGACTTGGCTCTGAGGTGCCACAGACATCTGCCGTTAGTCTCTTGTCTCAGTCTCACTGTGTCTTATTTGATTGCAGGAGGAAGACGAAGTTCCCGACGATGAGACTGTCAATCAGATGATTGCCAGAAGTGAAGAGGAGTTTGAACAGTTCATGGTTAGTCTCAGCTTATTTATTAGTTGCTCTGTATTTTAAAAATGGACTTCTCTAAGCCCCTTGCTGTATTTTTTATTTCTTCCAGCGCATGGATCTAGACCGGCGTCGTGAGGAGGCCCGCAACCCCAAGAGGAAACCTCGTCTGATGGAGGAGGATGATTTGCCAGGCTGGATTTTGAAAGATGATGCTGAGGTTGAGAGGCTAACTTGCGAAGAAGAGGAGGAGAAGATGTTTGGCAGAGGATCCCGCCAGCGTAAGGAAGTGGACTACAGTGACTCACTCACTGAGAAACAGTGGCTTAAGGTGAGACGATATAATGTTTAGTTGATAGAAAATAGTGACTTTGCATCTGAGGGACAAAAGTGAATCAGTTTGAGATAAGTTTTGACCTGAATTCACACAGTGAAAATTTGCTTCTCAACTCAGGCCATAGAGGAGGGAAATCTAGAGGACATCGAAGAGGAAGTGCGTCACAAGAAGACCACCAGAAAGCGCAAGAGAGACCGTGACCACGACGGCGGCCCGGCCACGCCCAGCTCCAGCAGTGGCCGAGGGCGGGAGAAGGACGAGGAGGTAAAGAAGGCAAAGAAACGTGGTCGACCACCTGCTGAGAAGCTCTCTCCCAACCCTCTTTCCCTCACCAAGAAGATGAAGAAGATTGTTGACGCGGTCATCAAATACAAGGATGGGTGAGAACATTGCAGCATCTACCTAACATCAGGGCTTTTTGGACACCACTGAGAAGGATCCTTAGCTTTGGTGAAGCGATTCAGATGAACTGTCAGTTTAATCTCCATTGTAGCATACTAACATCACAACTTCTTGGTTTCAGTAGTAATGGAAGACAGCTGAGCGAGGTCTTCATTCAGCTGCCGTCTCGCAAGGAGCTGCCAGAGTACTATGAGCTCATCCGCAAACCAGTTGACTTCAGAAAGATCAAGGTAAGAATGAAAAACACTTGCCAGCTCCTCTTTGTAATGAGAAACAGTTCATTTGTGCTTCATCATCTGATCACTTTTTGTGTTTGACTGCTGCCTTTCTTTGTTTTGTCTCCTTCCATCAGGAGAGGATCCGGAGCCATAAGTATCGCAGTCTCAACGACCTCGAGAAGGATGTGATGCTGCTGTGTCAAAACGCCCAGACTTTCAACCTGGAGGGGTCTCTAGTGAGTAAAACAGAAGCACACACATCCTCTCACATAAATAAGTCATAAATAAGGAAAAAACTTAAAACCAATGACATTTTCAAGAAGTCAGTAAGTACAAAGATCCTCTTGAAAATGCTTATCAAGCCATGGAAAATTGTTACCATAATCTTTCTGTAAACCTCTCAGATCTATGAGGACTCCATCGTGCTGCAGTCTGTCTTCACTAGTGTGAGACAGAAGATTGAGAAGGAGGACGAGAGTGAAGGAGAGGAGAGTGAGGAAGAGGAGGAGGAGCCAGACGAAGGCTCAGAGTCTGAATGTGAGCATCAAAACCAAAGTGTTTTAACAGAATACCAAAGCTTTTACCTACTTAGACGAGGCAGTCGCCTTTAACACTACCTTTGGTTTGTGTCAGCTCGATCTGTTAAGGTGAAGATTAAGCTGAGCCGGAAAGAAAAAGGAGAACGGGGAGGAAAAGGACAGCGGCGGAGGGGCCGTGGTGCCCGAGCTAAACCTGTGGTGAGCGACGATGATAGTGAGGAGGAACAGGAAGAGGTGAGACAAGTTCACACACAAAAACATCATCTTACTGAGAGGCTCAAAGCAGAAACAATGTTCTGTGCTTTTTTTTTTGTCATACTAACCTTACCTGTGTGTGTTCTCCTTGTGACGGTAATGACAGCAGGCAGCCAGAATTAACAATCCACTATTTGAAAGACCAGAGGACACGCACAAGTCACAATAATGCATTCATTCAATCTGCATAAAAGCACTGCTAAGTTGGCAAAATTGCCCCTAATGGTCCTCATCCCTCAGTTTTTATGTGCTAAAACTGTTACCATAGCAACAGGTAGTCAGTCAAAGCCTCAGTTTGAAATGATTGCAGCCTGCTGACAAGATAACATAATTACGAATGTCAGCAAAAGAGCTGCACACACCTTGACATTAGGAGTACATTAAATGTGGATTGTGTGGATCTCTAAAAAAGTGGATCTTAATTACAGCACTTGAACAACACAGGATGTGGACTGTAACACACACACAGCACAAACCACCTTTTCAAACTGTTACTCTCTAACACATCGATCATCTAACATTTCATATACTGTTTGACCCGCTGCTCAAGGCTGTGGCTAACAATATGCATGGCCTGTAATTTGTTTGTGCACAAAAGCATTTCTGGCTAGTGTAATGGAAATTTACTGTCAGTTCATAGTAAGTTTCCATTTCCATTACAATAGCTAGCTTGTCTTGTTGTTTGAACAGTCAGATTATATTGAATGTTCGTCAGCCTTATGCAGCGTTACTCGGCTTTGAATCTGCTAACATAACATTAGCCAATAAACGTTCCAAAGGATTCTCTATGCTTAGTGGACTAGAAATATCTACTGCTGCCAAGTTTTATCCAAAGTTTGTCCTACTTATCAGAATAGCACAAGTACATTATGCAAAAAAAATGCAATTTATTATGTAAGTCTTAGGAAAAACCCACAGACGTTAGCAGGGAAACTACCAGGTTTCCATAGTTCGGAACTTACAGGTTCCAAGGAGAAATGTTCATCGCTCAATAATTCCTGGTAATACACAGGTCATATGGCAATATCTCTGACTTTTGTGGCGCTTAATGCTGTTTGTGGATACTCTGACTCTGTGTTGCCTCTGCATTTGTCTGTGAGATAGTAAAATTAAATCTGTTTGCTTTGTTTGGTTTATTTCAGGAGCGTTCGGCCAGTGGCAGTGAGGAGGACTGAAGTGGAAAACCCGTGTTTGGACCAACAGCCCACTGAGCCCCTCGACTGGACTTTATATATTTTACTTAGATACAGCAGGGAGACAGTCAGTGGAGAAGGACTAGTTTTACCTAGATGATCTGATTTTTAGTGAGACAATTGTATTCTCATTAAAGTATACCATTAATTAAAAACCATTAAAAAAAATAAAATATGAAAGATATGAACCATCCACTCCCATATTTAAACCATTTTTCCCAGTATGAATAGTAGTGTGTCTCTTTGCCTTTTTTTTCTCCTGTAAATGGAACATTGACAGAGTCTGAAGTGTAGACTGATCGTGGGTCATCAAGTCAGCTGTTTTTTTAAGTGGTTATTAATTTTGTCGTTTTCTTGGAAACAAAGCGTACACGTGAACCAGGAGTCACTGCTTTCCTTGAAGTCCCTTTTTGAATGCATGTCGTGCGTGTCTGTGGAAATGCACCTGGATGTGTCTTCACTATTATCTGTGTTTAATTTAAGACTACAAGCGGGATCACGGTGCATCCCACCCTGCAGCCCCTCCCTCTCAGGTTGTGTATGTAAAGGGGGAGGGAGGGATAGGACCATTTTCTCGTGTCAGTGTCACTGGATTCCAAAAAGTACAATAAAGGCAACTCATAATTAATCTGCAGGCTTCATTTTTCTTTGTCTAAAATGCAGCCAATGAGGTTAATAGCTGCAGTAATAATGTCTGTACACCAGATGGCGTACTGAGAAAAGGTAGCAGCATGTGTAAGGCATGTTTGCATCCTGTTTCATCCTTTTTTTCTCAACTGATGCTTAAGGATTTCCATTAGTGCATTTTATTTCCGGTGTATGTTGTTTTTCCAATTTTTAAACACCAGACTATAGTGGCATCCAGCCTCTTTTTTGACCTACTTTTCTCTCATAGTCCTGTGAACTCAAATTTATTTCAAACTGTGTTTTACTAAACTCTTCAATATTATCTTGTATTGTCAGTTTTTCTATAAATTTAACTCTCAATAGGTTTGGTCACATTCGCTTACTAACTGTTGACATTAGCTGCAGAAGCTAGCAGCTCAAGCCATTTATCCATCTATTTTGTATTGTCCTTTACTTTTGGCCACTGTGCCTTTAAGATAGCTGATTATCAATTACTTTTACTAATGTTAGCTATCGACTTCAACCATATTTACCATTAACATATAGCCAACCATTCTTCCATTACTTTTAGCTAGCTGTTTATTGAGGCTATTACTTCTGCTAATGTCATCTGTTTCATCTATTCGTCAACACTTGAAGCAGTTTTATTACTTTAAGCTCACTTTTTTTAATGTTACATTTATCCATTTGACTAATTTCACGTTTCTCTAAGCTTAATCTGCTAACTTGCTAACAAGTTACCACACATTTTCACAGCATAATGTATTGTTTAGATGTTGCTGCAGACTTAATATGTGAATGACCAAACATAAATATTTATTTCTTTAAAGTTGGTTGAACTACTATTGTTTTTTTTAACATTTTTTCATATACTCAGTGGAAACTACAGAAGCTGTAGAATTACATCCGATCCCTCCAATCATCTGATCTTTGTTGTCCAACATATCCCCATTCCTCCACAGTTATTCCTTGACCCTGAAACACAGACACATCCTCCTTTCCCACAGTGATTTTTCCAGTATCTCGGGGTGGGTGCCCCAACACCTGAACAAACATGAGGTGTTATATCTGCTATGAATCTGCTGTGTGGGTGATTTTTCATGTCATGTCTGAGTGTCAGAGGAGCAGACACCCTAGCATGATTCTCCCAGCAAGACTGTTTTTCCTGTTCACGTGTGTAGGATTTATTCCCCCAAAGGATTACACAGGAGCAACAGTTTTACAGGATACATTTTCCAAAATCTCACTTATCTTAAATGAAATGATCAAGAAGAGGACTTTCAACAGCTCCCCGCCGTACACACACACACACACACACACACACCTT
Organism: Ctenochaetus hawaiiensis; assembly: GCA_029783645.1. Classification (NCBI taxonomy): domain Eukaryota; kingdom Metazoa; phylum Chordata; class Actinopteri; order Acanthuriformes; family Acanthuridae; genus Ctenochaetus; species Ctenochaetus hawaiiensis. The sequence goes on along the minus strand of JAPZDY010000009.1, from coordinate 18,077,310 downwards.
TTTATTGTTTTGCTTTCTTTCAACACTGTGTCAATCTTATCTTCTTTTCCAGGCCAAATGTAGCTTTTTCCAAGAAACGAGTCATTAGCCTACTGAGAAGCACTCCCTATGTATGCAGCCACTCCCTATCCAAGAGCCACAATGACTGCAGGGCAATCCAAAAATGTAACCAAATGTAACCATTTCACAGGATGATGACAGTTCAATTATGTCAGAGAAATTTAATTTTGATATCAAGCCAGAAATTTCCCTTTGCCTTCTTCATAAACAAAACTTACCTAATCTTGCCCTGCCAGGCCATTCAGGAGCAGAAGCCACAAAAGTATACACCGCACCTGGAAGAACCTGATTTGAACTTTGTAGGAAAGACAGAAAATCCGCTGTGGCTCCTGCATTGTTTGTTTTGTTGTAAGAAGTGGTGACTGCAAAAAGGGCTGAGGGTGCGGAGGGCAGAAAGGCATACTGGAAGAACCAGTAACTATTTATGGAGGCTGTGGTAAGGAGGTTGAGACTTTGCATACTGAGAAAGAGAAAACCCATCAGTTAAAATAGAGGGGTGTGTTTCCCTCTCTGTGAGAGCAACTTCACCTCACCTGCACTCTAGTTTCCACATCCATTCATGCTTTCTTTGGAAAGGTTTACATCAGGAATTTCAGCGTCTCTGATGTAGGTCCTATCTTTTCAATCAGCGATTCATAAAGGGGTGAAAAAGAAGAGGACGGGGGTTAAGCACCAGTGTGTGTCTGTATGTTTAGGGATGGGGGCTCACAGCAGCCGGTGAACATTGGAACAGGAAGCAAGAGGTTAATATCGGCACAGTTGAGAAAACTTTTCATGTTTCATAGTCGGTCAGCCAAAGGACCCAGTTTTAGCTGAGGCCTGAAAATTCCATGTCACTTCTTATTAAATGCACCCCAATTTGCAGTACAGTGGGGTGAGAGGTGGGTGGGTTCACTGCCTCGAAAAAAAGCCAACAATGGATGGAAGATGTGACCCATACAGTGCAACTCTGGTGTTCAGTATACTGGTAAATGGTAAACGATGGTGAATTAACTATTTCATCATTATTTCTGCATGACCTCTACTGACTGTATCCATCTACTGTGCAGTAATACATACAAAGTAACTGAAAGGAAATGATGGACTTAAAGTGTTCAGGACCTCTTAATGTGTTCACCAGTGTTCACACTGTGAAGTTTTACAAGTACCTGTTCTTTACTCGACTATCTATCTATATGACCTACTGAAAAAAGTGATGACAACCCATAAAAATACACATAAAAAATTGATTAACAGTTATTTGAATAAAAAACAAATGTGTTACCAACATATTTTATTAAAATATCAAGTTAAAACATGCAGACCTTCCCCTGTCGTAGTCAGAATTATACAATCATTATATTATTGAATCCTTTTTA
>JAPZDY010000009.1:18060763-18075792 GCA_029783645.1 Ctenochaetus hawaiiensis | reverse complement strand
TAAAAATACACATAAAAAATTGATTAACAGTTATTTGAATAAAAAACAAATGTATTACCAACATATTTTATTAAAATATCAAGTTAAAACATGCAGACCTTCCCCTGTCATAGTCAGAATTATACAATTGTTATATTATTGAATCCTTTTTATTGCCTCATTAACATGTAAGCAATATTAAACTGTTGTAGTTGATCAAGTCAAAGCTGATTGTAACTGCTCTAAATGGGTTTTGTTTAATTTGTAACAGTGCATCGTATTTTATAACCTCATCATGTGTTTACTTAAGGGACTGAGAATCTACCAAGGTAAATAATTGACAAAGACTCTTGGCGCGGAAAACAAGATGATGAGATGAGTGTAAAATGTAAGTGCTAAAGTACCTCAAAATTGCATTTATTTAATTAATTTTACAAAACCACTATTACAAAATACAGTTTACACATGTATGCATCAGTATTAACAATCTAATGATATAATATAATGTAATAATGCACTTACATGGGTCATTTTACTGCAAAGTAACTACTCTTACTTTGAATGTTTTTTGTTTGGTAGTTGCTATTTATATTTTTGCAGGTTTTGGTTAAGAAGGAATTTGACTTTTTCTTGTAATACTTTTTTTTTTTCACTAAATGTTGCTACATTTACTTGAGTAAAGGGCTGCTGCTCTCTCGCCACCCACCACCTCATGTTTTATCTCAGTGTGACGGCCTTGGCCTTGATCCCTGAATTCCTTTTGTAGCTTCTGTGAGGCAGATCTTTAGCTCTGCAATGAAGACAGAAGTAACATGACTCTCTTCTTGCTGATTGGAGGAAGATTTGTTTCCACTAGGAGGATATCTTGTAAATCCACCACGGCTGTGTGTGTTTCTTGTTTATGGGGTGGTGGGGGCACCTGTGTTATCTAAATGTGCCCTTTCTGTGATAGTAACAAGGTCAGTGTATTTACTTGACACTATGACCAACTTGATGTGCTTTAGCTTCTTGTTTTTTAAATCAGTGTCAATATTCCAGTGCATCTGCCATGAAGTATGCCCAAGGAAACATCTGGATTAATTAACTGTTTTATGGTGCTCTCACTGCTTGGTTCAAAGTTGTTGTTGTTTTTTTAAGTTTTATCACTTTCGTTGTACATTATCTTCCACACTTCCTCTGTAAATTTTACCGTAAACCACCCTACAAAAGGAGCAAAGTTTGAGACTTAACCTTGATAACCTCCTGCTGCTGTTGTTATTGTTTTATGAGATGTGACTAACTTTAAAACAGTAAGATAAAAGCTTTGTGATGACTTTGCAAACTTGTTTAAGTATTTTCAGTGTTGTGATCTGTTATCTTGTCAAAGAGCTGTTCATCTTTTGTTTCTACGCTGGGTTAAGAGATGACATTACGGATGAAATATATATATTTTTGTGGGAGATGAAAAACACACATGAAAAAAAGCCAGTTATCTTCTGTTCCGACAAAAAACATTATCTCGGTAAATGACATTGTATAAACTGGACGGCTGCTTGTTTCGTATGATTCAAATATTGAACGTCTCTTAAACAAGGCCAGCTGCCAATCCTGTAGATTGTTCAAGGGCACAACTGGGGACAAAATTTGAACTTCAAAATAGTTGGATGGGAACATTTTATTTACACTGGGGGAAATGTGGTCCCCAAACTTAGCTTCATAACTGTTCATTCCTAATATTGTAATTTTAAAAAATTGCACCATTTTGAGAAGAAAGGCTCATTCATCCAGGTCATAGTTATTCTGGGCAAATAAATCGAAGGCAACTGGACTCAGTCTGTGAAGACATATTACTAGCCTAGTCTGATGAGCATGAACTGATGAAGCCCCTCGGATAAGAGGCGAAACGTCTTCACAGACATATTACTGAGTCCAGTTGCCTTCGATTTATTTGCCCAGAATTCAAGGGGAAACAGCACAAAGTTTGTTTTTTTGACTTTGAAAAAATATGAATTGACTCAGTAGGCTTTTGTGACGGAGAGGATGCAACACTAAAAACAATGTCATCCTGAATGCTATAACAAGATCTGGTACATAGAAAAAATGTGTGTCAAAGTATCATAACATGATTTCTATGCAGTTTGCTTGATCTGTGGACTGGCCTCCTCTCGGTGAGTGGCAGCAGCTCTGGGCTGTCTCAGGACGGTCACCTCCATGCCCTGTTGTTACTGCTGAAATCTAAAAGTGACTTCAGGTCATCATTTCACACGTAATAGCAAAAATTTTGTGACGTTGTTTCACGTAAATTGATCTTATTCTCGAAATCTTGGATTATTTTCACAGTGAACTTGACCACTAAGAGGCCTATGACCATAGTGGTTGCGTTTGCAACGAAATTCTCACCTAGGTCACCCAAATTCCTGGCTCCGCCCCCGTTACGCACGTATTGCAATAAATGTTGAAGTTAACCTCCGGTAAGTGAAACCTAATGGATGTTTCCAGCTACCGTGCACCGCCTCTCTGAAAGGGTTAAACTCATAGTAAAATCCATCTCGACAAAGCTCCGCCTTCCAATTGTTGAGGCTGTTTTCCACAGAAATCACACCACTCCAGATCCCGCCTTCCCCTTCCAGGGCCCCTCTCGGTCCCACCCACCGCTGGACCACATTGATATTGGTCTGATGTTGTTGTCAAACATTACAGTGTGCAGAGCATCCCTCCACAGACCCTCCAGCAGAAACATCTCTAACACTGCAGACCAAACATCTGGAGCCTTGGCCACCACTGGTGCAGTGTCAAACAGCATTCTCATAACTGACAGTGTTATAAATAGTCACATTAGAGACCAAACACGCGTCAGTGTGCATGAATCTTCCAGTGCGGCTGAAAAATATGGGACGGCCGCGTTACGCGTTATTGTTGATCCTCATCTGCTGCCTCGTTCAAACAAGTAAGTTCCTTCAGCTTAACTTAATCAATTATGTGTTTAATTGGCTCTTTTACATAGATTAAAGGTTAAAAAAGCGCTTTGTTGCAGCTTGATTTTGTGTGAAAAATATAGGCTTTCTTTAATAATGTTAGAAAAACGATTTTGAATAAGTATTCAGTCCATCTGGGTTTAAATTGCTCACTCTGACAGCACCGGATGCAAGGTGATGGGGGGAGGGTGCAATTATTCACAGAATGTAGGTCAAATCTCCCCTCTCTCCATCCTCTGCACAACGTATATTTCTCGTCGACTCATCCTCGTATCTTTTTCACATTTAAACTAAATAAATATGCTTTATGCTCGGTTAAAATATTGGCCGTCATCTGTGTTTTTAATGGTTTATCTTGATCTTCGTTATGCTTGCCGGCTCTTGAATAAAGCTGCGTGTTTTGTGCTTTTCATTCACTGGCGCTCAGCTCGCCGCAGCTCGTGCAGCCAATGAGGTTTGAGTAACGTGAATACTGTCTGTGCAAAGATGTCAAGCGGGGTTTCTGAAAAGCCGGTTTGTGAAGCTTTTGCCGTTCAAAATGTGGGAAACTGGCGCCAATTGCATTTAAATCACTAACGAAAAAAAATCTATCTGTGGAACATTTGGAGGAATTTGGTTTTCACTGGTGTTGTAAGTGTGTTAATTTATTCTTCTTACATGATGCAATATCGAACCTTTTTGCAAGAGGCTTCCCCCATCACTTAAAACGCCTTACAGTGTGGAAATGATTTGAAGCCCTCCAACTCATCCTCCAGTACAAACAGACTGTCTTGCATTCCTTAAGTTTGGCACACGCACTCAAGTCTGATGGGAGCTCACAGTCAGACCTGTTCCCAGTATGCTGGTTCTGGGAAACGTTGTACGTTGAAACATGTTGGAACTGGTTGTCACTGAGCCACATTTCCACACCAGTAACAGATGTGTTGTATTGAAAGATGTCACCCATATCGCGAAATAGCTGCCTATTACCCAAATTTAATTGGACCAATCTTGAGAAGAAATTCATGATCTCATAGCTGTCCCTTGTTTTTTGTTAGTGATGTTAATCTCAATTTTCTGCCCAGCAAGAGACAGTGAGTAGGAGATGATGTTCTTAAATATTGAGTGTGTCCTAACCATTTCCTGTCGTTCCTCCCGCTCACCTCATGGCCAATCAATTAAACACACCAGACGTCACAGAATGGACAACAAACATAAGCACATTTGTTATTTTCCCAGCTCTGACTTGCACTCAGTCAACAATGCTGCCACTCAGTCCAGTTTGTCTGTCAAGGTCTGAACTTTAAGCCCATTAAGTAAATAACCAGCTGAACTTGGTTTTTTGGTGATGTATCATGGCTTTCGGGGAATGAGGACTGATCAGGTTGAAACTTCCACCATCTTGTCAGCACTGTTTGTCTGAAATGCAGCTTAAAGTTAGAACATTTGTGTCAGTGCACTGTCCTGTATTTCTTATGAATTATCCACAAGAATATCCCTGTGATAAGACAAGCTGTGCCAACATAAAACTAATGACTGTTTTTATGAGAAGGGTGATAACACACAAATTACTTGGGTCATAAAAAATTTATTGGCTTAACAGTCAGTAGTAGATCTACTTCAAAGCCATAGCACCTAAAAACATTTTGTTTCATTTTTTAATTAAATGTTTAAAGTCAAATTAATTTATCTCAAGTATAAATACAGTCACAAATTTCCCTTAACCTAAAGAAGAAATCAAACCTTTCCTTGTTTAATTACTTGAAAGTATCAACCATGACCAGCAGCACCAGATGTTCGACTTTACCAGGAAGTTATTATGATTTATTGTGCTGTAAGACATTCATAGGCGTGTATAATTTATGATTTTTTCCCCCTCCCATCTGGTTTTAGGGTTAGGATTAGAGCAAAAACTTCTTAGACACAAAAAGTCAATAACGCCTGAAATATTGATTAGAATACTTAGTAAAAAGCATATCTTGCATTTACTTGCTAGAAGCAAACACCTCTCTCTGAACCCCTTCAGAAACAGGTGGCCATCCAGGGATTTAAAGCCCCTGGGGCCAGAGCGAGGAAAGGCCTGTAAATAGCCTTTTATAAAGTGTTGCCTCTCAGATGTACAGTCTGGGCTAATTGGTTCTTCCAGTTCACTGGTTTCATTGGGTTCATTAAAGATGGGGCTGGGAGGATGACTTTGTGTCTTCAGGATATGAATTTTTGCCAGCAGGGACCATAAACACAGGGAAATGAGATTTCTATTGCAATTATGACTTTGCATATCAGCAGCTTCCTGCAACAAAAAGCCTGACAAAAGCAGCAGACCGGCCTGCTGTCTATGTACTGTAAATGTCCCTGTTTGACTTGTGGTTTATATCCGCACTATCTGAGCAAGTACCAACAGGCACGTGTGTGTTTGCTCATGTGTGTGTCATGCCTGTAATTACCTTTGCAACCCCCTCCACTCTTTAGGCAGCATTTATCACCACCTTTATCGCTGAAAGCAGAGCCCCTCCCATGCTGTAATGAAACCCTCCTGGGGAGGAACACGTGGACCAAAACCAGCCTTCTTTACAATACATGTGATTTGTGACATGAGGCAGTGCTTTACAAACTCTGACCAAAAGTGCAAGGACCACAGGTTGTTTTTTTTTCACCTGTCTGGATTGGGATTAAAATAGTTCAACACCTGCTGCACTTTCATTACTATTTGCTCTCTAACTTAAGAGAGTGAACTTTACAGCAGCAGAAAACTAGCATACTAGCATTTTCATTGTGAGCATGTTGCCATGCCAATGTTAGCCATTAGCTAAAAGCACTGCTGTGACTACAGTATCACAGAGCTGCTGGCATGGCTGCAGACTCTTGGTTATGTTTAATAGCAGCCATGTGTTTATAGGGAGTCTCCCCACACTCACCCTTGATAGATGATAACTAAAACAACGAGCCTTTTAGCTGAACTGCCTGTTTATATCTGTCATAGATGCATTGACAACATGTGGAGCTAAACAGTTCCAGTGTGGAAATGGTAAATGCCTCACAGTCAGATGGGTGTGTGATGGCACAGACGACTGCGGAGACGGCACAGATGAACTACCTGGTACCTGCAGTGAGTATCTTGTGGCTCAACATGAGAATCAACTTTTCATTGCTTTGCATACATGCAAATCCCACTATTCCTCACTCTAAATATGATGTGGTTTTAGTTACTCTTTTCTAATTATCTCACTTTCAGTGGCCAAAACGTGTAGACCGACAGAGTTTAGCTGTGCAGACCGCCTTAACCAGTGTGTGCCGAGCACCTGGCGTTGTGATGGAAAAGCTGACTGTAATAATGCAGCCGATGAACAAGGCTGTGGTGAGTCAAGTTAACCACAGGCTACACATGGCCACCCATGTTGTACAATTTCTTCAATCATATGTGTCTTCATTCATTCTTTTCCTCTCAGAATCCACAGCTTTCGTCCTCTGCCTTTCTCTTTTCTCATTACACTGATAGCCCTGTTGTGTCTCTTCTCTTGTAGCTCCAAAGCAGTGCACAAGCACAGAATTCCGCTGTGGGAACGGCCAATGTGTGTCCTCCTCCTTTGTGTGCGATGACGAAGCAGACTGTGACGATGCCAGTGATGAGGCCTCCTGCCCGCCGGCCACCTGCAGCGCCACATCCTTCCAGTGCAACAATACTGTTTGCATTCCCCGCCTGTGGGCCTGTGATGGTGACGCCGACTGCGCCGATGGCTCGGATGAGTGGCCCAAGAACTGTGGTACGCAAAGACCTGGTGCTGCTGCCACTCATAAGTGCTCATCTCTGGAGTTCCACTGTGGCAGCGGGGAGTGCATCCATGGTAGCTGGAAGTGTGATGGAGGAGCTGACTGCCTTGATCGATCGGATGAAGCTAACTGTGGTATATATGATTGTAAAATTCCTCTTCTCCTGCCAATTACCTGCTGTTCCAGTTTCAAGTCCTTATCTCTTGTTAATTTCCGCCCATTGCATCCCTCCAGCTCGTCCAACTTGTCGTCCGGATGAGTTTGAGTGTGGTGATGGGACTTGCATCCATGGTAGCCGCCAGTGCAACCACCTATACGACTGTAGGGACATGAGTGATGAAATTGGCTGCGTCAATGGTACGAATGGTCTCTTCTACCCTTCCTTTGTGGTAGCTACAGCCAAATGAAGTGCAAACACTCTAGTCTGTGACTATAACTCAGTCTTTTATGTCCATGTCTCACGCACAGCAACCCACTGTGAGGGCCCGACCAGGTTTAAGTGCCGCAGTGGGGAATGTATAAGCATGGAAAGGGTGTGTGACAAGCGGCGTGATTGCAGGGATTGGTCAGATGAGCCTCTTAGGGAATGTGGTGAGTGCAGAGGTTTCTCATTCATAACTGTCTAGCTGATTGCTACTTTCATGCATTTAATGAAGGTATCTGCAGCTTGACAAGGCTAGTTTGGCTATTATGCATCTTGAGAAAGAAAAGGTGGTAAGTCCTTTCTTCTTCCCACTGCAGGCTCTAATGAGTGTCTGTTCCGCAATGGAGGCTGCTCTCACATTTGCAACGACTTGAAGATTGGCTACGAGTGCCTGTGTCCTGATGGATATCATCTGGTAGACCAAAAACGATGCGAAGGTAACAGCCTCCCACTCAACTGAACTTTAGTCAGATTAATAATGTCACGTAATCTGTTTATTCTTACGCAAACTTTTTTATGTAACTGACCATGCTGTCAGATAAAGTGACACTTATTTCTCATGAACATGATAACTTGGCATTCTTCCTGTTTCATTATACTGTTGCATATTTCAATTTATTTTTGCTCCTTTACCTTTCATCAGATATTGATGAGTGTGAAAACCCAGACACCTGCAGCCAAATCTGCATTAACCAGATCGGCAGTTACAAATGCCAGTGTGAAGAGGGTTACCAGGTCGACCCAGCAACCAAAGCCTGCAAGGCCATCGGTAAATATTGGCTGTCTGTGTTCTTTCCAAAGTGTTTGTTGCAATATTTATGCAACATTTTGATCTTTAAAGGTGAAGACCAGTCTTTGTCTTTGAGGTGTTTGCCCTGTTAAATTTATATAGCTAATAAATTAACTCCCAGTGTGGATTAAAACTGCAGGCTGACTTCCATTTCAGACAAACTGAGATTGAAATCCATTTATGAACCTATTTTTTGAAAATAGTGTCAAGGCTTCAGGCTTCTAAATGATCATTTGGAATTGCATGGGTTGATTTGAGGATGGCATTGGTAGGAGACGAGCAGTCAAACTTGATGGTGATTTACCAACAGCCCTACAATTGCAACCAATGTCAATACAAGATGTTCCGTATTCAGTGTTGTGTTCATCCCACATTATGCTAAAGAACAAGGTTAACTAGTGTTAGCTGGCTCTCTTTCATGGTTTAAGTTGTGGTGACATCTAATTAACAGACTGTCAAAATTAAAAGAGTAATATTCAGATAAGAGAGGAGCCACCAGTGAAATACAACAGCTCACAATGTCAACCCCAAAACTTGTTTACTGCCTGTGTGCCTCTTGGAACTGAAGCAATATAATACACTATCAACTTACTGACATTATCAGATGTAACCAAAAATTATGCACACTGAAGAATTATTGTAGGGTATGCTATCATTGCCAAAAAGCAAATAAATCTTAAATTCCTACTTTTTGTACACAAGCCAAAACAAACAAAAGCCAAATGTTGTTTTCATCAAGAAAAAATGTCAATTCAACCTTAAACAAACATGAAATTACTGTCGGAAAATAACATATCCCCTCTGGATTTACAGGCACAATAGCCTACCTTTTCTTTACCAACCGTCATGAGGTCAGAAAGATGACTTTGGACAAAAGCGAGTACACGAGGGTAATCCCCCGTTTAAAGAATGTTGTGGCTCTGGACATGAACATGGCCACCAAAGAGATCTACTGGTCAGACATCTCCCAAAAGAAGATCTACAGGTGGGCAAGAATGAAATCAGAATGAGAATTGTGTTTTTGTTCCCTTTACTCTTGCTTTACGGCAGCTCTTTAATTTCGATCTAGAACTCAGATGGACTCAGCTGAGGACCCTGCTCATCACAGCACAGTTATGAGTGACAACATCGACGCTCCTGAAGGCATCGCTTTTGACTGGATCCATGGTAACCTTTACTGGACTGACAGCATTCGTGGCACCATCTCTGTGGTAACAGCTGATGGAAGTCGCCGCAAAACTCTGTTCCGCAGAGACTTATCTAAACCCCGCGCTATCGTAGTGGACCCCCACAGCAAGTGAGTCTAATATCACTGATAAAAGCCTTTTACACTCTCATTTTTTGTGCACAATCTTAAGGAATTATTAATTTTAGTATTTAATTTATAGAATATTTTATTTATAACATATGTTTATCCACCCAGCTTTATGTTCTGGACTGACTGGGGGAATCCTGCTAAGATCGAGAAGGGAGGTCTTAACGGAGTGGACCGCACCACTCTGGTCACTGACGACATTGTATGGCCTAATGGGATTACACTTGGTAAACACTAGCATTCGTGTTTTTCTAGTTTCAAGGTGTTTTTTTTATACATTCATGTGAATGCCAGGGGTCACTCTGGTCTGACCTGTTCATCCCTCTTATCCGCTTCCTCCCCAGACCTGTTAAACCAGCGGCTCTACTGGGTGGACTCTAAGCTGCACACCCTCTCCAGTATTGATGTGCAGGGTGGTGGTCGACGCACCCTCATCATTGACGAACACAGGCTGGCTCACCCACTGGGACTCACTGTGTTTGAGGTAGATGCTAAACACCTGATAAACTCTGTTACACATAAACCCAAAGCCTATCATATACAGCATGTCATGAACTCTTTACTACACGTGCAAACAGAAGTATTTTCTACTGCTACTGCAGTGGGAACCTCTTAAAGTGATTACAGTTTTAGTGGATCAAAAAGCTTGGGACAGAATTATTCCTATAAAGATGGAGTTTAAATAAATTGTCTACAAGGGTTCACTGTAGGGATTTTTATACAAGAAACCATATGAAAAAAATTTAAACCATGGAACTCTAGTTTTTTCTCCCATGATATTTTGCCTCGGTGTAACCTGTCTGCTTCCAGCTGGCAGTTGAGACTGGTGCTGCGTTCACATTAAAGTCATGAATTAAAAAAAAAAAAATCTTTTCTTATTAAAAATGTTGTCTGCCTTTAAGCTCATGACAAACGGCCAAAAATGAGCCAATGAGATGAAGCAGTGAAACTTGTATTCCTTAGACTACCTTTTGTAGTCAACTTAAACAACAGGAAATGGTTATGGTTGCAAGTGAAGGAGACTGGAAATGAAAATGTGCAAGGAAAGCATCTGAACCTGCCCTCGTTATGTTTTGATAATTTACAGTTACTCAATGCCCCTTTGTGTGGGTCCTTGGTGAGAAAAAAATCTGTACTGCATTTTGAAACAGTTGATAAAAGTCATTGAATAGTAAAGTTGTGTGTTTCATTTCTTAATATTCATGCAAAAGATACACAGATGGCAATTAGATGGTAATTTGCATGTTTAAAAAGATCACCGTAAGAAGCTATGCTCCTGTCCCCATTCTTTGAAATAATCAAGCTTGGCTGTTTTTGTGCTTCTAGGAGAAAGTGTTTTGGACAGATGTCAGTAACAATGCCATTCTCAGTGCAAACAGACTGACTGGTGGTGACATCACACCAGTAGCTGAGCACCTATCATCGCCAGAGGACATTATTCTCTACCATAACCTCAAACAACCTGCTGGTAAGAGACCTTTATTATTCAGAATTATAAAAAAAATGGCAAAGATAGTTTAATTTGGTTGTGTCACTGCTGCATCAGTATCAGAACAATGCTAACTAGGATCTTTAGTTTGCATAAAGATATAAAATTCTAAATATATGCACAATATTGGTCATTCATTGCCAGTAGGATGGAGAATCTCGCCTGACCAAGGTTACTTGAAAATAATCTGTAATGCTAAAAAAGTGTCTTACTACTACTTAATTCAGTCATTTTTAATTTGTTGATTTATAATGTCTTTTATGCATTCTTACTCAATGAGAAAAAGCTATATCAGTCATTTCCCTAGTATTGATTGCTCAAGCACCTCAAGCACCAACCATTCCAAGCCCTACGCTCTTGCTACTGACAGGCAAAAATTTATCTTATTGTATTTTTGAACTTCATTTTATAGCCTTTTATAGGCAATTTCTATAGGTTATGTTAGTATATTAACCCTACAAAAAGTCACTAGTGTGGCTTTCAGTGGCAGGATGTCTGTCCAAACAAATACTGTGTCATAGACTATAGTCTGTGTCTGGAAAACGCTATGTACTACAACATTATCTATACCTTTCTGCTTTCTTGCCAATCGTTTAATGAGAAGATTGATACCAATTCAATGTCTGATGTGTATATATGTAGCTAGCTAGAACCAGCAAAAGGTTAGCATAGCTTTGCAGAAATATTGGAACCAGAAGTTAACATCTAGTTTCCCTCTGTTTCCAGCTAATTAGTGAGTGTCAGAGGTGTTTATAGGTGGATTTGTTACCATTAAAGGGACAAAGCTGGGCTAGCTGTTCCCAGTCTTCGTCATAAACTAAGTTAAGTGCTCCCTAGCTAACTAGCTAAGCTTATTGGCTTACATTTAGCCTACAGACAGAGGATCGATGTCAATCTTCTCCTTTAGCTCTCAGTAAAAAGGGGAATTAAGTATTGCTTTATTATGATAATGGCTTTAAAAACATGTTAAGGAGTTGAGCTAAATTAAAATTTAATCCTTTTTTCCATTGCAGGAAGAGATTGGTGTCAAGTGTCCGGCTGTGAATTCTTGTGCCTGGCAGCTCCTCAAGTGGGCAGACATCCCCCCAAATATACCTGTGTCTGTCCAGATAACATGATGCTAGCGCGGGATATGAGATCTTGTGTACCTGGTATGTGAATGATCAAAAAGTGAAAAAACAAACAAACATGGTATAATATTGCAAAATGAATTGCAAAATATTTGGGTTTCTGACTTACACTGCACCTTCCCTGTTTCTCTACCAGCTGTGCCAACACCTGAAATTCCTGTTGAGCCTCAAGTTCCAGTGATCAATACCCCTCCTCAGCCACCAGTGCCAGCCAGCACCACACCCAAGCCCAGGGTCCATACTACCACAGTCCCCATCGTAATCACCAGCACTACAGCCACACCAGTGCCAAGCACAACCAAGCCTCCTGTAAGGACCACCACACCTGAACCAAAGAAACCTGAACCAAAGACCCCCTCACCCCCGACAGTAAAGCCTACACTTCCTCAGACAACCACAGAGACTCCAGTCACCTCTCCAGGCAAGTTGAAGTAGATGATAGTGGTTTCGCATATAAAGAAGCAATGGTCAAAATGTTCCTGTATTAGCACATGAGAATAATTTCCATATCTGAGCACTGTTTTAGCCCCTACAAGTTTATTATTAAACTGCCCTGGCCTATGATCTATAATCAGTCTGGTATAACATGTTTTGGTCAAAGAGCCATCAGGAATGTCAACTACTGCATGCTCTTCAGGATAAAAACATGCACTGCCAACAGTGCAGTCTTTAGAGAACATTGCTCCCAACTTTGACATAGATACGGTATGTATAGTGCAGGTCATTCTCATGTATCATTAACCTCTTTTCTTGTGTTTACTTTTCTTTCAGATTTCCAACATGGATTTGCTGCTGCTATACCCAGCCCGGCCTCCACCACCCCAATAGCTCTGTATATTGCCTTACCTCTGGGTGAGTTGCTTTGTCAGCTGCTGCAAAGGTGGTTTCGGCACAGAAAATACAAATCTGAATGGCATCAACTATCGTGTCTCTCATCTCCTCTTGCAATTTCCTCCCTCTGTCTTCCTCATGTAGCAATTATTTGTCTGATGGCTTTTGGTGGCATGCTGCTATGGAGGAACTACAGGCTGAAAAACACCAACACCATCCATTTTGACAACCCTGTCTATCAGAAAACTACTGAGGACCAAGTGCACATTTGGAGGAGCCATAGCCCTGATGGTTACTCCTACCCAAAAGTGAGTCTAGGAGTCACGTCAGTATAACTTTTTCAGTGTTACTGACATAAAAGAGACAAACCAATATTGATCTGTGATTTCTGTTTCATCTCTTCCCTTCTTAATAAAATCTGAAGGGATTCTTTCAACAATTATACATTTTGTTGTAAGCAGCACATACTGTCTGGAGTTTACACTATGTTTGACATCCTTGTTATTTGCTGTCATCCCAGAGACAAGTCGTGAGCTTGGATGAAGAGGCAGACAATCCAGCCTTCACAGAAAACTGAAAAATGTTGGGCAGAGTGGAAAGAAGAGCCTCATTGATAAGCTACAATAGACGTCCTTTTGTATTCTTACCTCTCACAGCACAAAGATATGGAAGTCAAAGCCAGTACCAGCCAACCTTGAACCACTATATCCTCACAGATGAACAAGCGCTCAACAGTGAAAAAAAAAGTATCAGAGTTTTTTTCAGGTTTCACGTTTTTTTCTATCATGTTAACAGTTGATGATTTATTCCTCGCAAAACCATACCAAATTAATAGATGATGGTTTACTCGATCTTACCTTTTTTTTTTTTACCCATTTTCCTAACTGTGCTGCTGATGATATAACTGAAGACATTGTTCCACACAAGTCACATAATGGTCATTTATGAAGCATATAAGTGGGAATTTCCTTTAACTTGTGTACGGTAGATTTCAAAATTAAGTGTTCTTAATATCATTTTTTTGTTTTTTTTTTGTTTTTTACTTTTGAAGTGTTCACAGAATTGTATCAAATTTTTTGCTGTCTTTGCCACTGTTATATTGGTATGATAAATAGGAGTCTACAGCTAGCAGCAGGCTAGCTTAGCTTAGGATCCAGCTAGCTTGCCTGTGCAGACATGAAATTGGAAACAATCGCCTCACCTAACTCTCAGCCAACAAGGCAAAGAGGGGTGTTTCCCACATCGGCAAACTATTATTCTTTGTTAATCACAAAAAAGAAAATCTGAGCCTGACTTTTAATCCGAGGCATAAACTAGCGTGGACTTACAGTTGAGCATACAGTCGGTGAATGTAATACTCAAAAGAATTCTGCATGTTCCAGTTTAACCAGTGTGACCTCAGTAAGTCTCATCATAATATTTGTGTGTGTGTGCGTGTTTGCGTGTCTGGGTAATTTTGAGTTTTACACCAGCTATTGCCTAAGGAGTGGAACAAAAATATCATCTAAAGGGACCTAGAGACACTGCTGTAGCTAACCTCAAAGAACACACATTGCCTGCTGTGTCTTTGTCTTGATTTATGATGCACTCTAACAGAGCCTTCAGCTTTTGCATATCAACATATGGTCACATCACAACATCTGTCTGCAGCTGTATGTTGTTTCTCCCGATTTGTGATAACCTGTCTGTGCATTGACAAGCCATCTTTAAATTTTCCTTTCTTTCACCCCTCTCAGTGTGTATCGGTACATTCCCAAATACTTTGATGCAAACACGTGTGACCAGTGGGGCCGTGTCTAATGCTCTGTACATGTATACGTGCACATGTGTATTTAAATCCTTCCTAAGGACCATAGCTTCTACTTGCCTTATACCAGCATTCCTGACAAAGTCAGCCATGTGCCCTATCAGGTTATTTTAAAACAAAGCTTTCACTGTCTGTTTGAGCTCATTAAGTTGATTGCTGACAACAATGTGCCTTTTAAATGAAATAGTTTGTTCACATGTTCACATTGGTGCTATTGAACTCAGTGTGTCAGCCTGTTTACAGTGAAATGTTTGAAATATATGGCAGTGTTGCATGCAGGTAACGTTACACTTAACAAAGACCTTATGTGATGTGGGTTAATTACTGTTAGGAAGCTTCTGGTTAAAAGTGCTAGTGAAGCTATCCATAAAGTAATTTTACTTTCACCGACTAACAGTGCAAATTAAGTGTGTAAATATAATGTTCATAAATGTAAATATTTGTTCTTTACTGTTTTTGGTAATAATATGTGTTTTAGACTTTTGTAAACTTTAAACATTTGTTGTACATAAATAAATGCTTTTATTTATTTTAGACTCACTATCTCTGAGTTAAGTTATTAA
>JAPZDY010000009.1:18049520-18060663 GCA_029783645.1 Ctenochaetus hawaiiensis | reverse complement strand
GATTTACTGTGATGCATAACTTCTTAACATTCATATCAGACTTGACAGTGGATTTAGTTTTAGATTAAATGCCCTTGTATTGAACTTTTCCATGAGTGATTTATGATACCACATAAATAAATACAGCAATAAGAAAATAAAAGGAATAAAAATAAAGGGTAACAGAAAACAATGTGACATCTGATAGATTGCTTGCAAGATTTTCACTGAAAATGTGCAAATAGTAGTGTGAGTACAAAGTATGATAATTAGCAAAAACAATGAGAAAAGTATTTTTAAAAAACATTTATGAGGATATGCTAAATTTAAGAAAACATGCTTGACCTAAAGCTACCTGTTTATTTTGTTTAGTCACATCAGGTCAGATGTGCTCATCAACTCTCATCATAACAACTTTCCAAGTTTCAAATATATTCTTATGAACTGATTGTAAACTTCATGTATTTTAAAACTATTAATCATATAAGAGTGAATATTGTTAAAGTGCTGTTTTCTATGCTGTTGAAGCCAAATAACAATTTTGTCTGTTTATCTCTTAATTTAGCAAATTACTTCATTGGTTTCCATTAGACTACCTAAGATACTTTAGATCACATATTAACTTTGCTAACTATTGCTATTGTTGTTATTGTTGTTATTGCTATTGTCATCTAACTTTTTTTCTGTTGCTAATTTGATAACTTAGCTAACTATTCCAATCACTTTCCACTTTAACTTATCTGACTAATTTAAGGGTTTAACCACTACTTCTTGCCAATTATTGCAACTGTTAATCCGTTATCTCAGCTAACAACTTCAAGTTGTGTCCACTACTTTTAGCTAATAATGCTAACCATTTATTATCTTTGCTAACTATGCTGACACTATGGCTGTCCACTTCTTTAAGCTTATTACTTTAACTGTCTATTTAGAAGTTTGATTTAACAATTTACAATTTTCACAATACATCTATCATTTTTGAATTAATGCCCTATGTTGTACAAAAAGGACTGGTTATGATTTACTGCCGTAAGTAATGTAACAGTTTACAGAAACTCTCAGTTTATTAGAATGTATTTTTCTATTATTTAATTTAAACTGAAATAAAGGAAAAATTTAAGTACTTTTTTTTCAGAACTGGTTTTCCACAGATGTTTTTTAAGTTGTATCATTAGCACGTTTTTCTTTGTCACTACACAGTGCAAAGCTGTCTTACTCTCCTTTTCTGTGTTGCAATCCTTTGCAGCTGAAATGTTGGTTAAGCTATGTGGCAGATGGAGGGTTTGGAAACATGTACAGCAGTATAGTCCACTGTTTTCATTCAGCAGCTTTGGTATGCAGGCATGGAAGAAAACGTGCAGTGAGGGTTTTTTTCCCTCAGTTTTTTAGGGGGGGTGGGCTGTGGTTTTGTAGCTCTTCTCTGGAAGCAAGATCATTTCTTAGAAAGTCAAGAAGTCAGTGAAATGCAGAGCCATTCAGTTTCTTAGAAACTCTTGAACACTGACCAAAGATTGGAAAAGTAACCACAGTAAAAGCTGGAAAATACAGCACATACAAGTGAAAGATGTAATAATGAGAGCAAGAAACTAGCCTTTGAATAGGATTTAAATACATTTATAAATATGCCTCATAATGTAGTTAAAGTCATGCTTTTGATAGATCACTGTGAACATGTCTTACAAATTGAAAGGCAATATGCTTGTTGTGAGACATAACTGTTAAGTTTGTGGCTTAAGGCAGAAGAAGATACGTAATACAGCTCTCCTTAAATGCACTCTCAGTTCAACTCTTTAAATGATTATGCGGAAAGTTTATAGTTACTAAGTTTCTTGGTATTTCTCTTTCTTGAAACTGAAAATCCCACATCTGCACTGTCTGAGAAAATGAACCACATGGCCTTGGTGCATGTTTGTGTGGAACTGTGTTGTGTGATATTTATGTGATATGCAGAAACTTCAATCTTTCCATATAACCAGTCAAAGAGGTGAAGTGCACGTGCAAGTAATGAGAGCTTTATAACTCATCCTCCTCGACCTTAGGCCACGACCTTAACAATGGCCCCTCATTTATGCCCACAGTGTAGTATATTGGACTAATTTATATTTTTACAAGCAGGAGGAGCTTCCTATGACTCATGGCACCGTTTGATAGTTGTATTTATGAGAAATTTTTTGGTACATTTATTCATGATTTCCTCTTAAAACAGAAAACAAATATTTTAACTGACATCTCATCAACTAAGGTAACATTGAACAACATCAACAATCAGGAGGTCATTGCCTAAATAAATGATCTTTTTCTTAGTCATTAAAACCAATATTTTTTAGTAGTTTTAAGCCACAAGAAAAGTGATGACCCCACAGATCTTTGTTCAAACCCACTGGTAGGCAGGTAATGTGCATAGTTCAAGGCTGAAGAAGAGTGGAAGCGTTGAGCTGATAACAAATGTCAGGGGAAAGATGCAGTGACACATCCGTTGGTATGTGGGTAAACATGCAAAACAAACAGTTCATACTGACTTTCTCATCTCCCTCTGGCTAAAAATCTAAATAATGTTTATGATAAATGATATAGCTATTTTCATTGAATCATTAATAAATCTGAACTTTAGTCAAAACAGTCATTGAGACTGCCAGTGTTGCGATACAGTTTGTTTTTGTTTGCATAGACTACAGGAACTGTCTGCTATTCAAAGAAAACTTCCATCTGAATCCCTACACATTGTTAATCATTAATGTAGCCAGAAAGGTCAGGTTGGTTTATTCTGCTAACCACCACAGATGAATTAGTGAGTAAATGCTGCTTAATTCATGGAGCGTTACTTAACTGCTTTATGCATTTTTCAGTTTGAAAGGAAGCTGAAACATCCAGTTATTTACTTTTACTCTTGTGTCAATTTAGTTCAAAACAGTTATACAATTTAAAATTTAATCACATTTAAATTTGATTGGAAATTTCTTTGTGGGAGAGTTTTGGGAGATCAACCACTGGGACACCAAAACCAAAAGCCATGACTGGATTTCAATTATTCTATTATTCTTATCCACATGTTGTAAATCACAAAAAAACATTTTATGTTCAAAAAAAAAATCCTGTTTTAATGTATCATGTATCAGTGTTAGCAATTTGGTTGCTTTGGCTCCCTTGGCTGCCCCTTGGTGGCGCCATTGGTTCCAATAAATTTCACCTAATGTTGATGAGACCTTTTAAAGTGTGAAGTGACAACATCACAGCTCACCTGATCCTCACCTGATCCTCTCTGACCAAAACTAACCAGTCAGATGCCCAGACCCTGACCATCACTGCCCTTTGCTCAGGCTGTGACCGAAACCAGACCCATAGAGGATGGACACACTAATCATCAGACAACAGTTTTGACCAATGACACTATTTGTTGACAGAGATTAAGAATTTCTTAGATCTTATTGTTTTCCATAATGTTTGGGGTTATTTATGCATTAAGTGCAAAGGAAACAATAGAAGAGAGGTAAAGAATTTCAGGCAGAAAAAATAAATAAGCAAGACACAAATCTGAATAATTTAAGAAATCCTTAAAGCACCAAAGAACATTTTCAGATGTGTTATGTCCCAGATTTCTTAAGTTCCAGTAGTTAAACAAACAATATTTAATGTTTGTGTGTTTTTTCTTTAAGCTCTCTGGTTCTCCTCGCCATCAGAAACATGTAGGTTAGGTTAATTCTTTACTGTCAGTGCCCTTGACCAGAGCACAGAGTTGGTCCCCAGTGCTGTGCCTTAGTTGCTCATTGGTGGTTGGTTGCCATACAAAATATAAAAAAGTAGGGGGAAAAAAAAAAAAAGTGAAATTTTCTTATATCCCACAACAGGAATTTTAGGAGACATGACAACTGATATGAGACGGACTGCAGTATCTAAAGGCTCAGTCACGTTTTGTACCTTACCGTTGTTTTGTCACCATGCCATCTGTATGTGATCAATACTCTGTGTCTCAGTCGGGTCACAGCTTTATTTTTTTTGTCTGCTGACAGAGCAATGCAAATTTTTACTTTGCTTCGGGGGGGATTCTTGACGTCTTTGGCCTATAATGATCCTGACATGGGACATATTTGACGCATGTCAGTCATGACAGGTTTATTCTGGAAGCTTTTCAAACAGATCCTGTTCACCTCAACCTGCTCTGAAGGAACATGACGTTGCACTGTTTAGTCTCAGTCGTCACTCAGCCTCACCCCCTCAGCTCTTCCTCCTCATTGAGTAAACGTTTTCTCCAGAAAAGTCAAAACATCCTGCTGATTAGTGATTCAGACTCACTTTGCTAAACAGAGATGTTTAGGAAGTGTTATCTACACATTTACTGTAAGTGACTCATAGAGTTATTGTTTAACTTTGACTGTGTTTTGGGATCATGGGCCCAACTGTTAATTGTGAATGGAGTAGAAAAAAAAATTAAATGTACAATAACAACTGTATGAAGGTTAAGATTCAAAGAAGTTTTCGTCAACATCATATACAAAGTCTGAGTGATTTTTTTTTATTGTTAACTAATTTCTGATTATGTTTAAATGAGTGTCCTATTTCATAAGCACCATCTGCATGCTTTCGTATGTAACAATTTTTTATCTGAGTTTATAAAGTTTTGAAAGATAGCTAAAGTTGCAGTCTCTGTCTAGCACCATCTTCATTCTTTAAACAGTTTGCCCTCTTGCTAGATGACATCTGTGTTTATCTTATATTTATTCTATATATTTATAATCCTGGATTATAATTTGGTCCAAATTAGTGCTTTTTTCTTGGTGGCAGGTGTGCTGGTAAGGTCAAGGTGAGCAAACAGTATGGCATGTTGGCTGCTAATTGTTTTAACAATTTTTACAAAACCTTAATACTGGTATCATTAATGCTGCCTTTGAGGTTGAAAAGTTTTTAATAATATGCATGATTAAATTGAAAAATCTAATAATTTATATAAAAAATAGGAATAAAAATAAGTAAAAAAGGGAAAGCCATTCTTTATTCTCAGGTTTTCTTTCAAATGTATTTCCAACTTTATTTTTTGATCTATTGCATTTTTACTGTTTCCAAGAGCAAAAGACTTCGATAATTGAAGGAACTATACATTTTATGGATAAATTAATTTTGCCAGTAAAACATAAACAATTAACATTATAATCTAGCGATTTCCTTGCAATCGTCACGGTAAAAATTTCGTCTTAAGTCGAAAGCATAGGTTGAAAGCAACATCATTGAAACGGAATTTAAAATTGATGTACATGATTTAAAAAAAATAGTTTCGTGCGCCCTCTAAAGGACATTTTATGCAGTCGCCGACATGTGTACCGGAAACCACGTGGTTTAGCTTTCCACACGCGCATGTTGCAGCTGGAATGACTTCCCTTTGCTAGCTTGAAGTCTTAATGATATCACAAACCTATCTTTTTCATTTCAACCATGTCAGGCAAGTCGGAACTGAAAATCAACTCCCAGTTCGCGCAGAAATATGAGAAATACCGACAGAAAGAAGAGCTGCAGAGACGTAAGTGTTACTGTTTGCTAACGATGGCTAAACTACCGGGCTAACAACACAACGTGTTAGTGTCGCTGGCTTAAAGTTATTTTGTAGTATATGTTGTTCCAGTATATTATCCAGCTGTATACGAATGAAATATGTCTTTGTGTTGTATTGTTTTACAGTGAAAGACAAATACGGAGACCGAGCGGATGAGAGCGGCTCTGAGTCATCTGAGTCCAGCTCTGATGACAGTGAAGTGGTCAGCATCGCTACCTTTTCTTATCAAGGGATAACAGTATTTTAGTATTCTAGTAGTTTGTTTGTTTGGTTGTCTCACTCTCGTTTTCCCTCTCAGGAGCTGGACCCTGAAGTTGAAAGGGATTTTTATAGAACATTGTCACTGCTGAAGAAGAAAGACCCCAAGATCTATCAGACTGATGCAAAGTTCTACTCAGAAGGTGATTCAAGTACCACCACAGCTCTTTCTGGGGCATTTTTGTTTTTGTTTTACATAAATAACAGACCTAAATATCTTGTCTTCAGGTGCACTCACCAGCGATGAGAAGCCTTCAACCTCAAAGAAAGCAGTGAAGCCTATGTACCTCAAGGATTATGAACGTAAAGTCATACTGGAGAAGGAGGGGTGAGTGAGCTGCTGATGTGCCATCATTTACAATATTTGACATTGCAGTTATTTATTAAGTGTCTCAGATTAAAGAATCAGTCCAAACTTGCCCAACACTGATGCACTTTTGTTCCCACCATCTGCACTGAGAAAAAATAATGAAATGAAATGACCCCTATTTCCACTGATGCCTTGGAATGTGGAAGAGGTATCATTAGATGATGCTAGTATAAGATGTTCAGTCACTCAGTGAACTTATAAAAAACATCATTAGTCAAGCACCGAATTTAAATTTGTCTTTGACCAACCCTTCTCTATGCGTTGCTAAAGACAAGACATGCACTCACTGCTAATACAAAATGTCCTAGCTCTCATACAGCAACAGGGGCAAGGTAGTTGAAATTGTTGTGTTTTGTCTCTGTTGCAATCAGTAATTTAAGCGGTGGTACATGCATCCCTGTCTGTTTAGTATTCTGCAATAGATACAGTCACAGAGAGAGCAGTTCAACATTTTGATCTGATTGGGAAGCTAGGAATAATCACAGTTGTCTTAGATTTGTATTCTATGTGCAGTAATTACTTAAGCAACATGAGTCCTGACAGTTTACCCATGAGCTATTGCAAATGTCTTATTGGTAGATATGAGATAGAAGCTATTTCTTTATCTTAACAATGCAAATTTTGCATATCTAATCTTTATCACCTAAACTTTCTACATACATGTGAATCCTTTGTCTTATTCTCTAATAATTTAAATAGGCTTGTTCCAATACCTAAATTGCTGGATTATGTATTGGCGAGTACATGAGCCTATTTATAGCACTGATACCACATAATTTATTATTGGAAACAGGAACCTGACGCCTCCCAGGAACAAGTTAACAGACTTTTTACTGACCCATTTAACAAATTCCATAAACTACAAGTGATTTGTATAACCTAAAACATATCATTTACATAATTTATATATGGGATTAGTATGATAGAGCTTTTAAACAACAAAAATACCATCTCTAGCTTAAAGCTGCAACAGTCAGGAAAGCTACAATGTGCTTGATGAATCTGTTCTGCTGCTGCTGATCTGATGTTTATATTTTCTATTTTTCAGCAAATTTGAAGATGATGATGACAGTGATGAGGAGGAGGCTTTAAAGAGAAGAGAGGTAGAGACTGCTCCCAGCCAGTGTTGTTCCCTGGGAAATGCAGTAATATTCTCTAGCATAAAATGTTTTGATAATAATAATTGTTTTCTTTTAAAGAGGGCTGCCTCTCCCAGCTACATCCAGGAGCAGAAGGAGCTGAAGGAAAGGTGAAAAAAAATCAAACAATCTGAATATGTTTGGTCATAAAACCTGCAGACCATTTTTTGAAAACCAATATCTCCCCTTAGCTTCCGTAAGTTCATCCAGGACAGCGATGATGAGGACAAGGGCGTCGAGGGAGATGGAGAATCCCAGCTGCTGACTAGGAGGATCAAAACACAGGAGGAGAAGGTCAGAAACTATTAGCAGTTGCTTCTCAACTCGACATAAGATAGATTAAAAAGCCTCACAGATCAGCTAACTCAAACTTTGCTGCCTCCGTATGTGTTTGTAGGACAAAGAGGAGGCAGACTATGTGGACTGGCTGAAAGGCCAGGCGGAGCTCGAAGGTCCGGAGGAGGTGAAGGACATGGTGAGTGTGTGTGAGAGAGCATGTGGGAGAAATTGATCCAGAGGCCTATGTCTAACTTGCTTGGTAATGAGAGGGCTTTGTTTTGAGACAGAAATACCTAAGAGACTACTGGAATGACCCAGAGCTGGATGAGAAGGAGTGTTTCCTGAGAGACTATGTCCTTAACAAGGGCTACCTAGATGAGGACGACGATGAACGGTATGTTTCTTTCTTTATGGATGTCAGTTTTGTTCTTCTAGAGACATAAAGCATCCATAAATAATAATAAAAGCTCCTGATTCATTAAGGATCCCAACCTACGATGAGGTGGTCCAGGATGATGTGGAGGACTCTGAAGAGGAAGGAGAGACTTTCCTGGAGCGGCAGGACGACTTTGAGAGAAGCTACAACTTTCGCTTTGAAGAGCCGGACGCTCAGCAGATCAAGACATACCCCCGCAACATCGCCACCTCTGTGCGCTCCAAAGACGACCGCAGAAAACGCAAAAGGGAGGAAGTGAAAGAAAGAAAGCAAAAAGTGCGGATCACGTAAAAAACAAAGAAATTAACCAAGCGCTCACTTTTATCCTTTGCTCTCTTTGTTCACTATTTGAATCTATTATGCCTTCGTCTGTTTAAAAAAACTCTTTTTCTGTTCTTTCTATCCATTCCTTTTCCCTTCAACCATTCCAGGAGAAAGAGCAGAAGCAGGAGCAGCTGAAGCAGCTGAAGAACTTGAAGCGAAGTGAGATCATGGAGAAGCTGAAGAAGCTTCAGGAGCTGACAGGCAACGAGCAGCTGGCCTTCAGTGAGGCCGACCTGGAGGGAGAGTTTGATCCTCAGCAACATGATCAGCTCATGCAAGTGGGTGTTTACACACTCTCCTATAAAAACATGATACATACAACACACAATTTAACTACTCTGCAGGACAGCCTCAGTTTTACTCACTCAGTTGACTTATAGCTTAACCCTTACCTCAAATAGTGATTAACAATGATAATTCAGGAATCTAAAGCAGGTCTGGTCTTTTAGACTTAAAGAAACTCAAAATACAAGTTCAAGTAAAAATAAGGAAAGAATGAAACGGTAGGTTTATATAACTCTAACATAGGCTGATCAGTACTTTCATAACCTAAGAGTATAGTTACAGGTTAGTAAAGTCTCATTCCCAGGTTTTCAAATACTGAGGCTCTTTGGTTTGTGGTCTGAGAATGAGACTCAACAACCAACTATTGCCTTTGCTTTTGCCTTTAATTTTTACCATGAAAATGCAAAAGTGTGCTGTTGAGTGTTGTTAGGAGGACTTCAAACCAACAGGTGGCTGTTGGCCAATCAGAAGCCTGCAACAAGAAAAATCCAGTTATTTATCAAAAATGAAACTGTTTGTATGTATTTTAGCCCTTCAACCATACAGGGGCAGTTTAAGGTCTCTGAACACTAATGTTTTAAAAACTTTGACCAGAGGGAGGACAAGTCTGTCCGCTGACATGACATGTAAACATTAAAAACAGTGTTATTGGCCTGTGATGACAGATTGTGCACTCTAATCTCAACTGTTTGGCATCAAAGTGTTAACATCTGCATTTAATTTAAAAAAGGGAAAATAACCAAATACGTATGGAATAGGCTTCAGAGGCACGCTGGGTCAGAGTTTTCCCTTCCCTATGTGAAGGTGTCTGGATTGAACACATGCTTCACGTTAGTTGATTCAGCACAACCCTCTGCTTTAAGAAGTCTAAACAGCTCACACAGGTGTACTGTGTCTGGCTGATTAGACTTCAGGAACATGCTGTCCACCTTTTAAGCAGTTTTCCATTTAAACTAGCAAACAAATAGAGATAAGATATCACTACCACTGCCCTTTGTTGAGAAAATATTCTCAATGTTTTCGTCTCTAGTTTGCATTTAAATTCATCAGCTACATTTGACTTTTCTCTGTGTTTGCAGAAATTTTTTGGAGATGAATACTATGGAGATGAAGAGGAGGAGAAGCCTCAGTTTGATGATGATGATGAACTGGAGGGTAAGCCTTCTTATTCTTTGTTACTTGATGCATCAATGTTGAAATGTTTCTTTGAATATAGTAATTCACTTACCTTTGTGTGAGTGGGTTTTTATTGCAGTTATGTTTCTAAGTCTGAAGATAAAAGCCATGGCTTGTCATTTGTGCAACAGAACACTGGAACTGGGACACGTGGACAGGAGAGGAACAAGAGGGAGACCATGATGAAGAAGAGTACAGTGGAGAGGAGTATGACGCCTCTGGACCTCACTGCGATGATGAAGACTTCATTGTGAGTTCATTCATTTTTACCTGAGGCATCATTCTAACTTCCTCACAGCTGGTCAGGGATCAGCATGGTGGTGTTTTCTCATAAAGTCTTAAAAAGAAACTGCCTCATTCATCAAAATGATCCTGTTCAAACAGATGGATGCAGACTACGACCCCAACCAGCAGACTGTGTCCAAAAAGAAGAAGAAAAAGGAGAGAAAGAAGATGAAGAAAGAGGATTTGCCACAAATGGGCAAAAAGAGGAAAAAGTCTCACTTTGCAGAGATCATCACCAAAAACAAACCTGTGTTTGATCCGCGTAAGTGTCAGTAAACCATCTGCCATACAGGCATAACTGAGTCTTCCAGCATGTCTGTGTTGCAGTTGTAGTCTAAATGAAGGCTGTATGTGTTTCAGAGGAGAAAAGCTTTGAGCAGTACTTGGATGAATACTACAAGCTGGACTATGAGGACATCATAGATGATCTACCATGCAGGTTCAGATACAGGCAGGTTCTGCCCAACGACTTCGGCCTGACCACTGATGAGGTGAGAACGCTTTCACTTTCAAATAACTGACTGTTCACTGAGCCCCGATTATCATCAGAATGTTCTTTCTTTGAACATTTAAACAAAGGTCGCCTGTAGTCAGACATGATCCTGCTTACTAACATTATGTCATTAAGCTAACATTAGCTTGATGAGTTGAACAGTCTCCTGACCTTTGTAATGTCTGAAACAGCTCCTTTTTTTAACAAAACAAATTTATACAAAACACTTTATGTGAGGGGTGTGAAGGAAAAATCTGATCAAAGATGAGCTGGATGAAATGAGGTCAGGAGACAGTAGATGTCTTACAGAGGCATTTATTGCAGAACTGAACGTTAAGATCAGCACTAGCAACATCCACAAGCAATCATGAGTATTGTCACCACCATTCTGAGGCTGTCCTGTGTGTAAGATGTTTTTAGTCTTTGTGTCCTCACATGTCATCAGTCCTAAACAACGTATCCAAATAAGGTCAAGCTGTACACTTTCAGGATCTTACTGGTATCAGAACATAAACATTCATACCTTCAGCCTCAGTTACTATGGTGAGGGCAGATGGGAGGAGTCCGCACAAATAAC
>JAPZDY010000009.1:18036389-18049420 GCA_029783645.1 Ctenochaetus hawaiiensis | reverse complement strand
TGTCATACAACTTTATCACCTCAGAGATCGATTTTAATGGATGCTGACTGGCGGTTGGGTGATAGTGCTGCAGTGATGAGTCGTGAGGTGACTGATCTGGTATTGCTTTCCCTCCGGAGAGAGCTCTGACCAGGGAATGATGTCATTTTAATCTTCTCTCTGAGCAGACCACAGTGAACAGATCAAGTCTACCTTCATATCATGAAAATTGACCAAATGTGTTGTAGAAATACATGAACTAACTAAAGACTGTGGTTCCTCCTCAGATTTTAAGCTCTGATGATAAGGAGCTGAACCGTTGGTGCTCTCTGAAGAAGACATGCATGTTCAGGTACAGGCTCTGTCCTTCATCTCAAAGTGTGACACTTAATTTGTCATCTCGGGTCATTATTAGACTTTATTTTTTCTTTTCTCTCAGATCTGACAAGGAAGAGAGGAGTGATTTGAAGAACTATAAAATCAAGGCTCAGAATGAAAAGAAGAAGAGAGAAGTTCTGAGCTCCATTTATTCTGGGTGAGATTAACAAAGCACATACCGATCAGCAGGGCAAATGATGGTGAACCTTGTCTTTGACTATATGTAACATAATCTGAACTTTATCTACAGTGAAGATAAAGAGAGGGAAGAGGCAAAGACCAAGGTGGGGAAAAAGCGAAGAGATCGTCTGAAGAAAGCTGAGAATGAAGGCAGAGCTGAGGACGCTGATGGCCTCCCTGTTATGGACTCTACTGAAGCGACACTAGCCCAAGCTCTCAGAGAGGCAGGAGACGAGGCAGCTGAGGATGAGGAGGAGATTCTGGTACCAAAGAAAAAGATGAAGCAGGAAGAGGATCCCCAGGCTGCAGTTACTGCTGATGAAGCAGCAGATCAAACTGTTGAGGTGAAAAACAGGACTGAGAGGCCAAAATGGTCCAAGAAGAAGCACAAGCACTTGGGTGGACGCCTAAAATCAAGAAGCCTCGGGGTGAAAATAGGCGGCCAGGAGTTTAGTAGACAGAGACTGAAAGCTTACGGTCTGAACCCCAAGCGATTGTTCTTCAGACAGCTTGGCAGGCAGAAACGAAAAGCACAGGAGAAGAAAGAGAAGCAGAAAAATAAGGAGTGAAAATGGCAAATGAGCTGCTCATAGAATAATCTATTCATTTTTTTAAAAACTAAATACATGAGAGTTTGGTTAACTTTTATGTAGTACAAGAAAATATTAAAAAATTTTAACTTTCACTATAATTTGTCTGTATGCTTGAGTATGAAAAGATTGTAGGGTTCATGGGGATTTGTCCCTGTTTCTCTATTCATATTGTGACTAGGTTTCAAAAACTGTAATAAACATGCAGTTCAAATAAGATCCCTGTGCATTCTCAGACATTTCATTTCAGTTGATTGTATGTTAGAGCAAAATGATACTAAATGCTCATGCAAGGTGTTTTTTTTTTTTACCCGTATCTGCCAGTTCAAGCAGATTCAAGAGCAGCTTTAAATCAAACTCTATGATACACAGTTTGAATCAGGTGGATAAAAGCAATACACCAAAACAGTACATGCTTATAATCTGTGGATTATATAGACAGATATGTTTAAACCCTTCACAGTTTGTGCTCCTCTTATTATGCTGTTCCCAATGGGATTTTTATGCAAAATATGTTTGGATAGCTTAACAAAAGTGGTGCCTGTGTGTCTTTGCTTCACTAAGATTTTAAGGTCTTGTTCAGGTCTTCTTTTCGCTTTGTTTTTATCTTAATCCATTTTCTCATAAGTCAGAACTGCTGGCAGATTCAATACGATACCAAATTTTAAGGAAAGAGGTCATTGTTA
This sequence comes from Ctenochaetus hawaiiensis, assembly GCA_029783645.1. Lineage (NCBI taxonomy): Eukaryota > Metazoa > Chordata > Actinopteri > Acanthuriformes > Acanthuridae > Ctenochaetus > Ctenochaetus hawaiiensis. The sequence continues at coordinate 18,047,607 of JAPZDY010000009.1, read as the reverse complement.
CATGTCAATAATGGATGGTACAATGCTGTTAGCTTGTTAACTGTCACATTCAGCATTCATATGAAAAGTGAATATTATCCATAACTTATCTACAATGACCTTAACATGTAGAACATGTGTGTAGACCATTAAAATAGCTAAATATTTAAATTACTTGGTCTTTTAAAAAAACATTTTATTTCACTCAATAAACATGGGAAATCATTTGAAAACTTAATTACTGGTTCATAAACTATTTTTTATTTAATTTGTGCAGTCATGCTAGTTTTTGTTTTAGCTATTTTTTTTAAAAATATTGATTCCTACTTTTAACATTCTAAGACTTACAACCTAAACAAACCAACAATGAATAAATTCTGTTAAGTACAGGTTATTATTTAAGCCTACTGTAGCAGCCTGTACCATGAGTTAGTGTAAGCTGTTTGGTTAGTCCAAGGATATTTAATAAATGCACCACAGTGAAAAGACAGAACAAAAAGGATATTTTCAATTCAATGGGGACGGGAGATTAAAAATGAGAAAAGAAGAGATGTAAGGGGTTAGGTTTGTTTGTTTTAGAATTTCGAAGTGCGCTGTGTGTTTACTCCTGTACAGTAGGTGGCAGTACACAATAAACGGCTGCTCCAAATGGCACTGATCATTGACCAAAGAAGAAGAAGAAGAGGCGCGCTGAGTGTCTGAATTTGAATCACGGAAGCGAGCTGATCGGTATGATGTTTACTGTGCTTCTTTGTACTTAAATTAGCGTTTTTCTACTTCCAACATCTTTCTTGCAAGTTATTTGTTGAGTTTATCATTTTGTTCCAACTTGCGTTTTTTTTTGTCAGTATCATTTTATAGTTCACGTAGCCACGTAACTCAGTAACTTAAACGTTGTCACTGCATATTCTCTCAAGCTGTCGTCGTAAACAGGGTAAACAAAACACCGACAGACTTTAATTTACGTTAGCCAGTGTGTTTTAGTGACTTATTTAGTGCCATTTTGGCTGTATAATTTAGCACAAGAGTCAGCACTAGGAATTTATATTACGTTGGTTACATTTAACAAAAAGTTTCTCAGGGGCAGTGTTGTGGTAACTGTGTGTCTGTATATTTCACATCTTATCCTCCCTCACAACGAAAATAGCTCTTTACTCGACTGTTCATCTGATGATTAAATATACATTTTTAAAAATGAATTTACTAAGCTAATATATTGCCATGTATTATTCTATTTCAAACTTCCAAGCATAACAGAAGTATCAGTTAATTAGTAAGTTAAACACTTACCCTAAAATCGGTTCTCTTATGCGCTGGTTAAGAGCAGTGTAACTGCTTAAGAAGTTGAGTAAAACCGTAACATGTTTTACATGATCTTAAGTATTAATACTCTGTGGTACTCATGGTTTATAAGTATGACAGTATGTATGTATTTCCTCCACTGGAGGAAGCTTGTTTGTTAATTGTTCTTGATAATGTGACGTCTAACAAATGTTGATGACTTCTCAGTCAGTGCACCTTTACAGGACAAGAACAAAATGATTCATTTTAATCTCTCCTGTCAAGTGTTTTGTAGTTGCTGGTGTCACCACGATGGCTCAGGGTCACAAATTCAAAGACTTTGAGGAGTCAGGGCAGGATTTGGTCGCCTTCTTCAACAGCAGTCAACCTGAGAAACTGATACAAGTGAAAGATGATAATCAGGCCCTTTTTGATCAACATATAGAGACAAAAAGGATCCTAACACAGATTTTAAAAGGCAAGTATGAAGTATGTCAGACAGTTAATGATCTGTTGTTTCTCAGCTGTCAATGTTTTGTTCATTTTTACTGCCACGTGAAGATTTACTATGCAGTATCTCTTATCTACAGTATATTAGGCTTTGTGCCAGTCTTTTATAGTTTCTAATTGAATGTCAAAAACAATTAGCAAGTTATCATCCTTTTTTAAAGCATCTAAGCTTTCCAAATTACAAGGATTTTCTAACATGGACCCAGAACCTCTGGCCAGTGCTTTCTCTCGTACTCCTGTCATCTCTTTTTAACTGTCCTCCATCTCCAGATGTGGCTCAGATTGAAGAAAGTGCAGGCCAGAGGTTGCTGGACATGGAGGAGGAGAAGAGGCAGAAGGAGAACTTGTTGGAGGGCCTGGAGGAACAGCTGAGCCAGTGTATAGCCAAGAGCCAGATCACCGACTCTGAATTACAGTATCCTTTATCAGTCTGTTATCATATGGAAAATGCAATGAAAAAGTCCTCTTCAGTGTCATTTATGAATCCCGTCTTGCCTCATTCACCATTTTCTGTTGTTAGCATCCTTAATCTTCCTTCAGATTCCTGCAGAGAGAGTTTGAGAGTCTGGGAAACACTGAACACGAGCTACAGACTCTTCAAAATGAGGTGGATGAAGACACCACTGAGGTCATCCCTTCAGCAGTGTGAGTGCCAGATATTAAGTAATGAAAGGGTCTTTTGTCAAAGAAATTAGTCTACACTTAGTCAATAAGTTTTAATGTGTGTATAAATGAGTGAATGCTGACTTGTGTTGTAAAAGTGCTTTAACTGGTTGAATGGCTTGTAGTGCACTAAATGTAGTCCATTTATCATTATTGCAGATTTGCATTGCAGAATGACTAAAAAGCAAACAAGAAAGTAAATACAGTGGCATGATCTTATTGTCTGCTACATGTGAGGCAGCAAATTACAATATAAATACTATGAAATATTACTTTAGAAATGAGTGATGATTGATGAAGAATTATTGGGAAGTATCTTGATTACTAATAATTCATTAAATTGTGTTTTTACGCTGATTTTGTTTGTTTTATATCATTCTGAACTGCATATCTTTGTCAGACAAAACAAGACCTTTTGGAGGCTTCACTCTGGGCTCTGGAGAAACTTCATTGGGCATTTTTATCTATCTTGTAACATTTTAAATACAACTGCAATTCCATAGAAGTTGGGAAACAGTAAGACAAAATATGATAAATCACTAATCCCTCTGACGTCTACTCAAAGGAAAACAATGCAAAGACCATCTAATCAACATCACTAATTTTTGTATGAACATGCCCATTTTAAGTTTTATGAAATTGGGTCAGGAGCAGCAAAAGACTTGGAAAATTGTGGAATGCTCCAAAATCTCCTTTTTGGATCATCCACAGGCAAACTGGTTCATTGGTAACAGGTGCTAGTGTTGTGATTGTAACAGGGTTCATCACTCTGTGAAAGACTGTATAAATGAAACTACTGCATGGGCTCAGGGACACATTGTAAAACTTAATAATAAATTTTAAAAAATGATCAAAAAAAGAGTTCATTTAGCATTTTTCCACCTGAAAAATGGACTGTTCTCATGTGAAAACTTACATTTCAGTTGCAAGTACTAACTGTAGGCTAGTTTTTCTGATTTTTGTTTATAATCTTCATCCAACAGATATGTAGCTCAGCTGTACTACCTAATAACCAGGATCAAGTGGGAATATGACACACAACCCAACACGTTAAAAGGAGGTACAGTTTTCTCTTGTAACTTCTCTTTTTTTTAGTTTGTGTGTGTTGTGTCAGTGTGTGTGTCTGTCGGTGTGGCTTCACATTGTTTTCTCCTCTTGCAGTGCACTATGGTGCAGACCTGGCCACTCCCATCAACATCGACACATCTGTGCGTCCTCGTAGTGACATCAGTGACCAGCTGTGGGACTTTGTCAGCACTGAGTGGTAGTTAAAGATCAGTGGTGTTGTCTGAAATGTTCTGTGCATGGTTTTTGTTTGTAAGTTTGTTTCTTCTGTTTTATACAACATTTCTATGCTTTTAAAAATTAAATATCTTATACCTTTGGTTCTTGAAGTTGTTCTCTAATATTAATTAAGAACCACTGGTTCATTAGCACACTTTAGAACTAAGGCTGTTGGCCACTAGATGTCGCTGCAGAGCTGTTTTGCCATGGTTTGTAATTGCCGACATGGTTTTCTTGAGATTACTTCAACCCAGATGAGACATTGCAGAGATAAACTTCTCTGTGCAGACTTATACAAAAAGTTTTTAGTTTCAAGATGACAGCAGAGCCTTTTCCATGACAACTGTGCACAAAACATATGCTGCGGAGGTCAGATGCTGTTGAAAGCTTTTGCAGAGGCTTGTTGGTCGATTAGTCAGACTTGTTTGCAGTAGTTAAGTTTTTTTTTTTTGTCTGATATACCTTTACAATTGTGTTACACAACCTCTAATGGCCTTTCATCAACAACCGGTCATGTTTTAAATGTGAACAACACTGTCAACATTTAAACATACAGATAGCAAACTGTTTAATCTCTTCATCTTTTTATTACTTAAACAGTTTCAGCCTTTCATTCTCGCTTTTAGGTTCCTTTCAATTATTTGTTTATTGCTTATTGTATTGTTTATTGTAGATAATTATTTCATGTGTTCATATTCATGTGATGACATCTGTATCAGGTTGATGGGCAACTTGCTGGTTATGGTAAAATTTAGTAACAGTGCCAACAAGTCCTTAAAAACCTAAGAGTTTATTAATTTGTGGAAAAAATATAACATTTAAAGTATTTGAAAATATACATAAATGGACTTTGGTCATTAGAGGGAGCTTAATAGTATATATTATCTGAAAGACTAAAAATAACAGTTAAACCAGGGTAGTCCTTGAAAATCCCTTAAATTCGATGTTTTTAAAGAGTGTGAGAACCCTGTGCTAAAGATCTACAGCAGACTCATTAAATCCTATTTTATCCCAAACACAGCTACATTTAAAGGTACAGTATGTAACATTTCTATGTTTAAATGTCTACAAATAACTAGGCCAATGTTATATAGTTGTGTTGAGTTGAGTTGTGTGCATACATTATCATGAATGTTTCAACTATCTAATTTTATTCAAGGTGACTGAGTTTCATTTGGCTGCTTGTTAATGATGTCATACTCCCTTCACCTTGTCTCACATGTGAAAGTTCTGGCTATGGCCCCTCCAACCATCCACCACATGCTCGTCCTTACAAGGACTTTGTGGCTGTCTGCCCTTATTTTAAAAACCACAATCTTTTCCTAACCATAAACAAGGTGTTTTGGTGCAGAAACATAACCAAACTCCAACCATTTTACAATGTTAACATGACTCGAAACACACCACCAAGAAATGGGCTCCATTGTTAATGTGTTCTCTGATACTGTTGCATGTACCTAAAGTACCTCTCACACCCACTCGGCTCTAGTTGCTCTAACTTCTGCGGATGAGCCAGGAAACACCAGACGGTACATCAGAGAGCGAGGAAGGAAGTTGGCAAATGTGACTAAACTTAACCTGAATCAAATTTTCACAAATTACGTTTGTCAACATTTCTGTCTGAATCAGACAGACAGTTTTTCATCCACAATGATGACTGTCAAACAATGAAACAAATAAATCCCATGATCCCTCCCTACGTCACGGCATCATCAACTTTGTCTTTTGTTTTATTGTCTCAATTGAGAGACTTCCAGCTGCAGAAATGACATATTGTGCATTTAAATTACAATTGGTGCTTTTTTTGTGGAGTGTAGGTGTTACTTGAGCTTTTCATAGATCCACAATGTCACTGAATCTTCATACAACACAAGCCTGGCTCACATTCAGTTTGGCAATGTGACTTTTTTCTTTTTTTGAAGTAATATAGTTAACACTTAATTTTGTATGGCACGGTTCTCATTACACACACATTAGTACCACAGCCATCTGAAAGTGTAACAATTGTACAAAACAATAAATTCACCTCATCAGAATTCAGGCGTGATGATGGTGGTTAGTTTGCAAAAAAAAAGTGGCGCAATAATGCAACGGTAATGAAAACAAGATGCTAAAATGTGAACTGCTATCCAGACAACACTGATAGCACCCTCATCACACTGTAAAGACTGTGTTTTATTATTATGTACTGTTTACCCATCTGCTCTGCTGAGAACTGACACCTCCTCCTTCTTTGAAAAGGACTTCATGCCACAACTGTGTACCACTGCAGCACGGCGAGTGGTTAAGTGTAGGCAGTGACATACGTTTGCCGTGGAGGCTCGTACTCATACTTAGCATGGCTTGGAAGAACCACGCACCAATATGTGGTTTCCTTACGGTAAACAGAGCAGCTAAGAACTAACACTAGCTTCTTTTCGGCAAAAGATGTACACCTCAGCCACAGGCACATATCATATCAAGTGGTTAACAAGTGGTTTCCATGGAGGCGGGGATGTTTAAGTTAAAGTGAAGCCCTTATCGGTTGTTAGTTTCACTCCCATGACTTCTGGTCCCCTGTTAATACTCATCATTGTGAAATAGCAAACACCTTATTATCACTTGGATTTTACTGAATTAAACCTGTGTTGTTTCGTATGGTGTCGATTTAGGACATTAGTGGCACAAAGTCAACAAAGTGAATTTTTTTTAGCTCCACCAGGACATTTCACTCAGTTTGTTCCAGTCCCTCACTGTTTGTTAATGTAGTGCATTTATATTACTAAACCTAATTTTGTGCAAAAGAAAAAAATATGGTAATTTTAAATTAAAATTATTTTTTTAAAATGTTCTTTTTTCTAAATTAAAAAGAAAAAACTATTCACATCTCATTATATCTCATTTTGTCAATATTTATAAAACTTTTTTTATATATCAGCCATCAATACAAAATAAAACTAACAAAAAATACCATTTTAATTTGTATTATGCATAACATTTCAATGTATATATTGCACATTAATATAATATTTAATTAATATTGATTGAATTCTGTATGATATATTATTTTTTTTATTTGTTAAACTTTTTATGTACAATCACACTGGTGATTGCAACTTAGATGTTTAAGTTTTGTTATGGGATGAGAAACAGGAAGGATGTCAGTCTGTCACAAAGGAAACTTTCAGACACTGAGTAAGAGAACTGTCCTAAAAAAAAACTTGGTTGTGGAGTAAAAAATACAAAAACCTCTGTGTAAACATCAATCACATATGTTTTATTCAGTGCACATATAAAACTGGCATCATAATTTAAGTGGGTTTTTTACAATACAAAATTCATCCTTGACAAGTTTAGAAAATGCTAAATATATTTACAAAGTATCCTAAAAAAATCAGTTAATATTTTTTTTCTCTTTACATGTTTGTACAGTATTACACTTGGCAAAGCATCCATTTTTATGTCAATATGACCACAAAAAAATTCCCCAGCACTTGGAGGCCCACATGCTCTCTGTTGTTTGGGCTTTGACAGATTTCTGCTGTGCGGGATGAGATTTCATCTGCACTCTGTCTCAAGCAAAACAGATGAGAATCATTTCGTGCTGATCTGAACAAGAAAAGGTCTCTGTCTTTTTGGACTTTTTGTCCACAACGTAGATCACATCACTGCAATATTTTAGTTCATTTAACCAAGAAGGCATCAGCAAGCCTCCACTGTCAGCTTTACTGCTTTTAGTCATTCATCATGTGTCGCTGCATTTGTCGAAAGGACCTCCAAAGCTGCAAACCGCTCAGCACAAACCTCCATATGACTCGTTCAGTCAGAGTGTCTCCAGCCTCTGATCTCGGCCGAGGGGACCTCTACCCAACAGTTCTGCTGACCAAATCTCACATGGCAGAAATTACATGGTTTTGGCAGCAGGGTTTGGGTGTGGATGCTCTGTGTTTGTAACAACATATCATTATGTGCTACACAGGGAGAGGAGATAAGGATAAATATCATGGTTGGGCCACGGTCCATCAGATGTGCAGAATAAGTGGCTGCATTGATGTGAAACATTTGCACAGTCTTTGATTTCAGTCCATGTGCAAAAGTAAACACTGTTTAAAAATAAAATAGATCTTTTTTGAAAAAAATAATCATCCTCTGAATACATACTGGCCTTATTTCAGTGTCTTTTAAGACAAATTTAATGCTTGTTTTTCACAAGAAACTGCCAGTTACTGACATTTCCTGGTCTTTATGATTGAACTGTTTCATAAAATATGCACAGAAAGTTGTAAAAGTTAAGGTCTTTCTCCCAGTTTGGACATATACACTAAGCTTATTCTGCTTCATAAAGATTAAAACCAAAACTATGGCAGAGTGCAACCAAAACTTCGGCTCCTGTCGTCCTCATTTGTTCAACTGGAGCAGCTCAGATTGTGGAGAAGCAGACAGGTGCTAAAAGTGGTCCAAGTTTTAGTCTGAATTCATGCTCTCAGTATTAAGTGAGCCACTGTGTCATGTTTTAGACATCCTGGGGTAAATGGCCTTGATAGTGGAGGGTGTTAAGTTACCGGTGGATACTGTCGTCTCCAGTCCCTCCAGTCTGTGAGAGGCTGCATCGGTCTTGCTGGTGCTGCACTCCAGGAAGGGCATCCCGATCTTCTTCACCTGCCCGTCTTTTGTCAAGAGGCAGTGTCTGCAGAGCAGCCTGAGGATGGCCCTCCTCATGTCCTTGCTGGTCAGGGTGTAGATGATGGGGTTAAGAAAAGAGTTAAAGATAGCAAGGCCCAGGAAATAGTCTGCCTTATAGAGCACCTTACAGCTTTTGGCTGGACAGCAGAAGTCCAGCAATAGGAGGATGAAGAGGGGCAGCCAACAAGCGATGAAGACCCCCAGGACTATGGTGACGGTCTTCAGCAGGGCCATGTACTTCTGGGACTTGCGGTACAGGCCTTTGCGCTGTGGGACCGAAGCGAGACGCTGGGTGTTGGACTTGACGATGCGGAAGATGCGGACATACAACACCACGATGGACATGAGGATGGCGCTAAAGACGGTGATGCAGAAGAGGATGTAACTCTTGGCATAGAGCGGGAGCACTGTGGAGCACTGGTCCAGCTGTCCCATGCAGTTCCAGCCCAGGACGGGAAGGATGCCCAGCAACACAGACAACACCCAGCTCGCTCCAATCAGGGCAAACATCCGCCCCTGTTTGTCCCCCTGATACGGCTTCATCCTCACCATGGTAACGTGACGCTCTATGGCGATGGCCAGCAGGCTGATGACCGAAGCAGCCAGCATGATGAACACGCCCCCCTCCCTCAGGAACCAGAGCACTGGGGTCATGTTCAGTGTGTTGGCACCGGACATGATGATGTTTACCATGTAGGTGAAGCCTGCGAGCAGATCTGAGAGAGTCAAGTTGCCCAGTAAATAGTACATGGGAAGATGGAACTTCTTGTTCTTCCAGATGGCCAGAAGCACCACAGCATTTTCTACAACTATGAGCAGGCAGACCAGCAGGAACGCTATGGCCTCTGGTTTGAGTCCGTCCTTGTACTTGTTCTCCTTCAGCTTGCCCGTGTAGTTGTAGTGCTCTATGATGACTGCATTGCTCTGGTACTCATTAAACATCCGAAGCAGGTTTCCTGTGGAGGGGGACATGGGCATGGCGGAGGGCTCCGCAGCAGCGTGGGCAGCGTGGAAAGCCTCTGTGGCCATTTTTGATGCTTCCAGAAGTGGATGTTTTATTTCTTTTCTTTCCTTTTTGCTGATTTGAAAATAAGGTCCACAGAGAAGGTGTTATATAATCCTCAGGTTGAGCATTTCTTGGTGTTTAAAAGACAGAGGCAGTCAGCTGCTGTAGGCAGAAGGAAAAAGTGCTCCTTTTGATGTTATCAAATAGGATTTCCTGTGGTTTGAATTTTTTTCCTCCAAAAAGTCCGTTTTTTTCAATGCCCGAGCTTCGCACTAGGAGGCGATGAGAACCAGCCTGCGTTTAAACAAGAGGGAAAGAAAGTTAGTATTCATGAGGAAAAACAAACTATAATAATGACCGACAGGAAATGGATTATTAATCAATTAAGAAACCTTCAAAAAAAATCAACAATAGATAAGGATAATTAAAAAATAATGGCGATTATATCTATATGACTAATGAGGAGGGAGGCAATCACTACAAACACGCAAAAATAACTTTCAGGTCAAAAACGGGATTTGGCTTCAGTGGAATTAAAATGGGAAAACGCTTTCAAAGTGTAAATCAAACTTTCTATTGAACATTTTTCTTAATCCTTTGAGTTTTTTTTCCCCCGACAGTCACGATTTAAACCCACGTTTGGGACACAACGAGAGAGAAATTCGCAACTTATAGACATGTATGTGTCATTTATGTAAAAATACTCCTTTCTATGACTAAATGCGCATCTTTTAAGTGTCCAAACCGGCTTGTTTTACTCATACAGACAGTTTGTCCGAGCTTATTGATGAATAATTTCTTGACATACATATCTAGTTTCAATTGGCATACCTTTAGTAAAAAAAATCAACCTGAACATCATGACCTCGTAACCTTCAATATTAAACCTCCTGTGAGTCAAAATAACACTCGCCTACAAAAAGGCTACTATAAAATGTATCACTATGCAACACAGACGCATTTCACGCTCTTGTGGGTGTCCGATCGGACCGACACGCTAAGAAAAGCGACTTTTAAAAACCGTTTCCACGCACCTGTGAAATGTGTGAATATCCAGTGGGAGCTGAGCGGCGGCGGCAGTGAACCCACGGCCGGAGGTGAGGAGGACGCGGACTCGGTGTGTCACCGCTGCACAGCGACATGTGATGTGAGTGTGCTGTGAGAAAAGAGCAGGGCAGGACTCAACATGCAGTGGGTTGGTCTATAATGTTTATGCCCTTCAACGATTCCCCCCCACCCTACCTCACCCTCCCTCCTCTGACCCATGAAGATTTTTTTTTTCCTCATTTTGTTTTCTAAATTTGCCCTTAGGGGGAATTACAACTAGATGACAGATTATGTGTGTGTGTTTGTTTTGTTGCGATAGATGAAGAAGGAGGAAGAAAGTGAGATCTTCGCCTCATCAGTTTGCCCTCAGGTACTGCCAGGCTTCTGTAACATGTCGCCCATTGTATTTTGCCTCCTGTTTGTATTCAATCAGCTTTTGAAGTGTAATTGTGGCTGGAGATCATTACAGCTCTATGTTGCTCTTCTGGTTTGTCAGATTACATGGAAGTCTTTCCCTCTTTCTCTCTCATTCTCTCTCCCACAGTTAAGACAAGACAAAACACTCACAAGTAAACTCAAAACTAAAAAACCACAAGTTAATTTGTCCTGGAAAAATAGTACCATAATTTGTGAGACTGGTGCAGCTGGGTCTCTTTCACAGTCCAGAAAATAACTTAGATAGACACAATCTGTAATTATCTTTTTGCTCACACATCAAAAAAGTCTTTTTTTGGCAGCCATGCTCTTTGGGGGGGGGGGGGGGGGGGGGGGGGGGGGGGGGGGGGG
>JAPZDY010000009.1:18013571-18026578 GCA_029783645.1 Ctenochaetus hawaiiensis | reverse complement strand
AGAGTAGAGTAGAGTAGTAGTTTATTGTCTTTACAACAGTTTTGCAACGAGATTACATCCAGTTACATCCCGTTTTTATAATGCAAAAAAAAAAAAAAAAAAATAGAGGAAGCGAATTGCACAACATTTTGTAAGTTTTTTGTGTTTTTTTTTATTGGCATACGCATGTTCAACCTCTGGAACCTATTAAAACCTGCCCAGCCTGCTGCACACTCACACACATAATCATAAAGTGTGCATGCTCACACCATCACACATAGTGTACACACATAGTGAAACACAGCATGTGTCACAGGGCTTTAATCTGTAGGCTGACTCTTATAACTGATCTAAAGAACAACCAACTCCACTCACACACCCACACTCTCACAAATCCACACACATGCAACACTGATCTCACATTCAGTGCCCACTAATTTGTACAATAAGGAAAATACCCATTATGCTCATGGTGTATATGACTCAGATGGAGACTGTGTGAACTGTGGCAACTTCATAGTATTTGTTTGTGTGAACTGAAAGACAGAGGTGGAAGAAGTATTCAGGCTCTCTACTTAAAATATATCAACACAACAATGTGAAACTACTGTGTGAAAGTCCTACTTAAAGATCAGAAAGATTAAAAAACAAGTTTTTTAATGTTGTTAACATGTCTGTATGGTGTTTTTATATGGGAAATATCATGAGCAAAACAAGAAATAAACGCAGAGTACTAGCGACAGTCTCCCGAACGTGGATTTAGCCGAGTTTTTAAATATGTGAGGCTGTGGTGAAACAGGGGTATCGGAGGAGGAGCCAGGTGTAGGTACTTCCTGGTATTTTGCAGTTTGTATTATTTTCAAATGATGGCAGAGGTGTTTTTGGTTGGTTGCAAAGTTGCAAAAGGAGAAATAGTGAGCCTTCTATTAGTAAAGGATCTAAACATCTGAGAGCAAAACAGCAGCCCTTTTTTTAAACGCACTGTTTTATGTAAAACTTAAATTGAAGCCTGATGCTGTTCCCTTCATTCATCCCTGGTTACGACAAGTACCGACATGTTGGTCAGCTGGAAAGTTTTTTCTTCTTGGGCTTTATTGACTGACTGTGTTTAAACAAAGCTGCAGCATGCTAGATAATATTAGCTAACGTTAGCCTGCCAAGTTACATGACTGTTCATTTCTAATGCTGATGGGACGTTGTCTGGAATGGAGCTTTCGAAAAACACAATAAAGACCTTTTAACAGTCTTTTACTTGTTCAGCTCAAAAATTTCACCAATTTTTTTGACATTGCTGTGACCCGAACTCTGACCTTTAAACTGACAGTAATTTAACAAAACAGCTCATTTGAGTAGTTTTGTAAAATTCCAAAACATCTTTGAGTAGTAATTGATTTTAAATGTTTGTTTTAAATCACTAGAGCACCTTGTTATCATTTTGACCTTTATGACTGTTGGCCTTTCACTCCCTGATGGTGTCTCATTTTAAGCAGCATGTATGACACAGATGTGGGCCTCCAGTAGCTGTGAATAACCACATGTTCTGTAACTCTTGGCAGCATGATGGGGGCAGAGCCCAGCACATGTTGGGACCCCAGCACCCTGCTGTCCTGAGCACTGGCTGTGTTGCTGTTGGCTGTAAAGTTATGTGAGGTATTTCACTGTAAAACTTTACCAGGAGACAAGGAGTATAGTCTTTCCAGGTTTTCCAGACCCTTGGGGCTGCGTAACTGTAGCCTTGCATGAGAGTGCTTGAAGCTATGCACCCCTCTGTTCCCAGAGAGCCGAAACTCTCCAAAACCTGCCTCATCAAGACACTTTCACAGAGAGGAGTCACAGGTCTGAGCAGCTATATTGTGTTACATATTTTTGTTGATATTCCCTGAAAAAAGAGACGTCTTTCTGAACAGTCTCATCCTATTATACTGCTTAAATAAGGATCTGTTGAAGTGAATGTTGAGCTGTGTCATCTTGGAGGAGGTAATTTGTTTGAACACATGGTTGCTGTTATTATCGTGATTAGCCTTTGAGATTTTATGTTCTTTAGTCTGATCTCCTTTGGAAAAGGCCCCAGTGTCCTCGTCTTGTTTCAATTCAAGCCAATTATCTCCCAATCCCTTTCCCACTGTCCTCGCTGTGAGTCACATGTTTATGCATGATTCTCTCACCAGTTTTAGGCAGATGCTGCCTTTAATCACTACGAACAGATCATTGCAGTGGTCGAGTTGAATGAGGTTTATGGATCAGATGGAGCGAGTTTTGTTTAAATACGAGGTTTTACTGGAAGTCTTATGAGGGGATGACTGAGATCAGGAAGGATACGGAGCAGAGTTTTACTTCTGTTTGGATACCAGCGGTTTTAATGAGATGATTCTGCCTCCAGCCAGCTCATTCAGTGAGTGTCAGTGAGTTGGCATGTGTTTGTTGTTAGGATTTAACTTTCTGGTTGACAACAGAAAGTGTCTGGACAGCACATGTAGCTTCCTCTGGAGAAAACTAGCCCACTCTGTTGCACTAAATCTAGTCCTCAAAGTATGCAGGTCAGATTGGTCATGATTCTCCCAAGACTGTCTACCACACACACACATTGTTCCCTAATGAGCGCTTCCTCTCCACGCAGCTCTATAAATATTCAACCCACTCACTTTTTTGCTGCATTTCCCTGTGACATCACTCAGTATCTGTGGCAGGAAAGGAGCAGCTTAGTAATCACTGCTGTACAGTGTGGCTTGTCAAAGGAGTCATTAAATCTGTAAATCAGTTGTGACTGAGTGACTGAAGATGCTGTAGGTAAGACAGTGTTTGAAAAAGTGCCTCACTGCTTATTTTGTGGATGTTTGGCTAGTCTGGAAGTATTTATGGATCTGTAAAATGAACCCAAAATTCACAAAGGAGAAGTCTCCTACTTTTTTGTCTGTTTAAATTATACTTTCAGCTCTGAAAATATGCTAATCATTAGCGCCAAGCTTCATTTTTAGTAAAAGTCCAAAGGAACTGTTCCTTTGACTAGTTGAAGTAGCTGTAACAGTGAGGTTACAATGACCAGCAGAGAGTCCAGAAAGTTACTGTTTCTGGTCAAGAAAACCAGACTAATGAAACATAATGCGTCGTTTTTAAGCATCTTTTTTTCCGCTTGTAGCCTCGTGCTGAGCTAAACTAACCCTCTGCAGGCCGTAGCCTCATATTTACCTTACACACATGAGATTGGTATTGATCCTCTCATTTTACCTTCAGTCAAAATGCAAAATAAGTGATGTGAAACTACCACCCAAAGTCTAAAAAAAATTACTCTAAAAATTTCTGCTGTTCACCTAATAATCCATAATCCATTTTCTTTTTGCACCCACATCATATACATTTTTTTTTCATTTGTTATTTGTTCTAATATATATTTGCTTGTTTAGACACCAAGCTAAGAGTCCAACACAGTAAACATTATACCTGCTGAAAATAAGCATGTTAGTTGTGTCATTATAGGCATGTAAACTCTGTGACTAAAAGTCTGTGTAAAGGAAATTCAATTCTTCTTCAAACACATTATAAATGTTGAAAAAAATATTGTTGAAAAACAAGGTGATTGCTTGAATTTGCAGACCAGCATGGTCACCTTATTCAAGTGTCCCAGGGAGGATGAATTGAAGAGGAGGTGGTTTGATTTTGTCAGTAGACACATAGATGGCGAGCTGAGCAACACCACCAACGCTCGCTTCTGCAGTCACCACTGCACGCCGGGGAGTTTCACAAACTTTCACTGCGTACAGTTGGGGTTCAGGGACAAAACTGCTGATTCTGGCACCGGGGGCCTTGCTGACCATCACCCTGCCTGAGCCTCACCCTCCTGTCCATGTGGTACCATTGTCAACAGATCTACCAGCCAATCAGTCAGTTCACATGTCTTCTCTTGTTGAATACTGGTAATTTAGTTATTCCACAGTTAACTAACTATAATGTTACTAAAGTTTCTTTATTTCAAATTATGTAGGTCTGTACCAGTCCGACAGAGCAGCTGGGGGCATCCATGTTTCAGACCATGATGTTCTGTTGACAGTTCAGAGCGACACAGCAACAACGACTGGGCATGGTCTCTGCTCCTTCAGTGGCCACGCCCCCAGCATTTCAGAGCAAAATGCCTACTTTAACATGATTTTGAAAGTTTATTTTAAAAAACCTGGTGATATTTGCAGTCATTAATTATTTGGCTAAGTGGGTGATAACATGTCTTTGTCAGTCACAGCAGTGCTTATAGCATCCTAGCTATGCTGCTAGCATGGTTGTCGTGTTGTTACTTTTTTTATTTCCACAAACGACAAATATGTACTCACTCACAGATAATAAATGTTTGCTGACTAGCAAACTAGATGAGGAAACCAGTTGTGAGGTTGAGATGCATCCTCGTTCTTTGTTACAGACAGCTGGGCTGCGTCATGTTTGTTTGTGAGGTGATCAGGTGAGGTTGGTAAATGACATCACACAACATTACTTACAGTTTTTTTTCTTTTCAGCTTGTGGTAGATCTCTCTTTTCCTGCTAAGTGCTTAATATGAATTTGGACATGGACGCAGTTTTGTCACAGAGGTTGGTCACTTAAGTGCCTTGGCTGGACAAAAACTCCCCCTTTCTTTTCAGTCATAAACTCCTCATGTGAGAGATTCTGTGAGGAAGCAGTGAACCTTCTGGTCTCAGTCCTGCAAAACGTTTTGTGAGGTTTGCATGTTGTGACGTGGGTATTTCCTCAGGAAACTGTGCCTCTATTTCTCTGAGGGTGGTCCTGCTCTGTTATTTGTGGTTTTTACGCTATACTTCACTGTGTATTTCTGTAAATGGGAGGAAACACAAAAACACAAACTTGCACACCACAGGTTTGCCAAAAGTTTCTCAGAGAAACATGCCCACCCTCCCCCCATTTGAGATACACATTTTACCACTTTCACACCTTTTAAATCCACCTCAGTCAGGAGAAAATACTAAACACTTACATTTCACACATCTCTCAGACTGACCACATGTTCTTCATTAGGTTGATTTTCCCTTCCAGTCTTTTAGATAACCACTAATTGTTAACAAATGAACTCTTCTTGCTTTATAATCTGTTCTTTCACCATCTGACATGATTGATGGGCAACACAAGTGAGACAGCTGTCTCAAAGAAAAGGAGAGGGGGCCAAAGTGTCAGACTGACTCTTTGGATCATTGGAACAGATGATCTCAAAATCAGCTGTTTTCCTATTAGGTACATGGCTTCTGTCCCCAGTTGCACCAACAATCCCAAAAAACTCTTCATGAGTCTGAAATGTGTCCCCGCACGTAGCTGAAGTAATACTCAAACACTTGCATGCTTGCTCATACTCTCAAACTGAGGCCAGGCTCCATTAATTGCGAGTGAGTCACACTAGTGTCACTGCTGCAGCAGTGAGCACAGACAATAGCACAGCGACAGAAATCGGACTGAAATGTCTAATGGCAGGCACACCTGTCAAATGAAAAGGCCGAGAGCCATGTGAACCGGGCCACTGACAGAAAACAAAGAGTGGATTTGTGTTTTCTGTTTTTGTGCCAGTGAAAAAGGGAGAGTATTTCGATGGAGGGTGAAATATTTACACGGTGCAGCAGCTGTGGCTGGCCATGCCACACTGTGCAGACCAGGCTTGACCTACAGGCAACTCCTCTCTCTATAGCAATGCTCTAGATTCCCTTCAACCGCAGACCTCTATCAGGATGTGTCCTTATTGTGGTGCAGGACAGCTGGTCATTAAAGTATGCTTTCACTTTCTATTCTCCACATGCTACGTCACAGAACAAAACAAAAGGCAGGCAGAGGGATGCTAGTTAGCAGTATAGCTGATGCAGATATATAGGTCAACAAAATATTCAGCCAATGAGTTGGGCCCATTAAAAGATCAAAACTGATTTTTATGCTAAAACTGACAGCAATGAAGTGGTACAGACTAAATGTTTTATTCCATGAATTAGCTCCTTAGCTTAAAGCTAAGCATGTGGCTTAAAACAAAACTCAGTTTGTTACGTTGCAGATTGCATTCTTTAATCTTCCCCTGTGTGCTTTGCTCTGTGTATTTCCCCACTGATGTGTCTAAGTGCTTTTTGGCTTTTTGCAAGCCTTCTGTCAACTTGACAGAACCCTTCTGAGTTTTTTTTCTGGGTGGAGCAGGTGTTTGCTTGCACATTACAAACACATTTACATCACACTGTAGCCTGCACTTGTGCTCTTACTTGTGCTGATGAAAGTGTGTGAATGCCTATTGCCTGCAGCCATGCAAGGCATCAGAGAGACATGAAGAGTTTGCAGAGAATGTTTTCAAGTACTGTAAAATGAGTAGTTAATGTTTTTCTTAAAAAATTAATCATGTTACATGGCCTTTAAAGGTTGTATGTAAATAAATGTATAAATATATGGTAACAATAATACAAGTTTTGAGAGTTGGGGGTTGATTCAGGGGTCTGCAATCAGGAGCAAAGTTCAACCTGCACATTTTTCTTTTACTTCGTATGCTACCTAATCTGTGAATGTTAGCTCAGCCAAACCCATGTGAACAATGAACTGTGATGGGAACTTTCTAAAAAGTAAGAAGAAAAGCAACCTTTCAGGACTCCCATAGATATTATGTTAGATAAGCCAATATAAGCAGGTCAGACAGCCAGAGAGGGGGGATACATTTCTTTCCTGGCTTGTTAGTCTTATTGTTTTGGGGTCACCAAACGTCTGCTTTATCGAGTCAAAGTTTCCTGTTATTTCCCCCATTTGATATATTTCCTCTTTGCCCATCATGTTTGAGGTTTTCCCATGAAAAGCAATTTCCTGCAGCCAACAGCAAATGCATTGCATGTTTGTAACAGTGACTCAAAAGATAACCAACCAAGGTGTGGTGTAAAGTGAGTCTAAGTTTTTAATTTTGAAGAGTAAATGTGGATAAAGATGACAGAGAGAAGAGGAGCAAACAAGAACAACAAGACGCATTTTGCAAAGCAAAAAAAGCTAAAACAAGCTAACTCGTTAACCAGGAAGTAAGGCAACTAACAACAAATAGGTAAGTATAAAGGAGTGAGGGATTGGACTTATATATTTTTTAGATGGAACACCATCCTGTCCTGACATTTTAGCAACGGCTAAAGCTTGAGTTTGCTCGCTTGTCTGCCTGCAAAGAGAACAGCTGCACACACACACACATACACACACACACACCCCTTGTGTGTTGAGTTCGGGGTTGCCAGTGACAGATGGTTTGAAATTGTATTTAGTGTGTGGATTTTGGGCGTAGATAATATTTCACAGAAGATTTGGCACCTTGTCAGACAAACATACAAAATTTATGGATCCAGGCATTCCTCACTATGAAGTTTGAGTGTTGTGAAAATTAAAAGAGTTTCCTGGTGAAAAAAACTTAAAAGGTAAGTGTCGTTGGAGACCAGTGAATAACAGGAGTGTTAGCAGGTATGCTTCCACACCTGATTAACAATGGAAGCAAAAACTAAACCCGCTAACACAAAAGGCAGACACATGGCTGCTGCATCAGTGAAAAACTCCACTTTCTTGTAGCACACAGGCCGGACTGCTGCTTCTGCCCTCATCACGTGATTCACACTTTTTGACGTATGTGTCCAGCGAGCAGCTTTCATAGAAAAAGCTCCATCCATGAAGGCGTAAAATCACATACCAAGCACTTCATACTCATTGTTTTCCTGGCGCCTGTTTCCAAATGAGATTCAATAGCTTGATAGCATCTCTTGCATTATTAAGCTGTTTTGTGGCATGTCTAGTGAGCTTTAAAGGTGCTAGAGGATCTGTAGTTCATCTGCAATCTGTAAAATGTTATTTGCACTTGACAAGTGAACCTCAAAACATCCCAGTCATTCCAGGCTTGTTATAAAAAACTCCCACACACTGTGAGATTCTGGCTTCGTTTGTCCATCTCAGTCACAACACACTTTTCTTTTCTTCTCTCTTTCCCCCACAGGGTTTGGCTTAAGTCACAGCATTGTAGTCCAATCAGTCCCACAGTTTGACAGATAATGGGTGATATATCAACCTTAACATTTTTTATCCATTGCACAATGTGACTCTAAACAAACTTACAAGAGGCCAGAACTGCTCAGTTTTTCATGTGACATGTCCTTGGCTCACCCAGCTTTCCTTTTATTTCCTAGCAAAGCACAAATACTCCAGAAGTCAAAAAGCTAGCTAACACTTCCGCCTCTTTTCACATTCCTGGTCCCAGCAGGAGCCTTAATGTCTGTTTTTTGTTTCATTTCATTTCATTGTGTGGGAGGATTCCAGTGTTGAGGCTACATGTGAGGTTTTCCTGGCCCTTGCATGCCTGCCTCCTGAAGGGACAGACATGATAGCATCACTGCGCTCCACTCCGATGCGGGTGTGTCAGTATTTTCCCAGTGACTTCACTGTTTTCAGACTTTGAACTGTTGTGGAGGGTTGTCCACATTTGGGCGACGAGTTGCATCACTGCAGGAAATTTGGTTATACTCAAGGGCTATATATAGCATGCAAATGATTAATGGATAGCTGAATGCATTGTTTACTTGTCAAAGATTTAGCTAGCAGGCATGAAACTAAATAAAGAAAGAACTACAAAGTACTTTGGAGGCATGTTGTGTGACATAATGGCTATAAGCTGTAAGCTGCAAGCAATTTCCTTCATAATGCAAAAGCTGTTCTTGTATGTGCATCCTCCCATCTGTTTGGTTTGCGCTCATCTTTTCCTGCACATGAAGAATGTCACACTTGTTTGCTCTGCTGTGAATGAACTTTCCATATTTTTCAACCACTTCAACTGTTTGTAATTTTTACAAATTCAAATGAACAATAGACCTACAAACCTTTACCAGAAAAGCCAGACTTTCCCTTTCCTGTTCTATCAACTGGTTTGTGTTAAGAGCAGCAGACGGTAATGTGTGGTTAACCACATAAGGGTTCTCACATTGCAAAAGATTACAGTAAAGCAGTGGCCCTTAGAATTACCCACCCTGCTCAACACGAGTCAAAAATAACCATTTTCACAGAGGACCCAGTTTAAAACTTCTCCACCCACTTGTCCTGCCTCCTTTAACGTCTCTGCTGTGTGGGCTTACCTAAAAAGTCCAACTAATGACCAAAAAAGCTGCCCGACTCGGGATTTGAACATTGTCCACTGGGATTCTTATAAGTGTAGATGAAAGATGAGAAAGAAACTGAAAGGAAGTGGAAGCACTTCTTGCTTTGCATTTCACAGGAAGTCATTATTTACTAGCTTTGCTCGGTCTGTGAGGGACTGGAATGGCGTGGGTTTTTCTTGACCTGCTAGATTTCATAGTGCTGATAAATTTGATCCCAAAAATCCCCCACATGACGAAAGCTGGCTGCAGGAATAGTGAGGCTCTTTCTGTTTCTCTCTCTGTCTGTCTCCTGGTCTTTTCATTAGATATGTAAATGTTTTACCTTCTACAAAGACAACTGCTTTCAGATCTCAGACATTTTGGAGAGCAAACACCAGCAATCAGAGGTTTAACCTCCAAATCCCCCTCAACAATGTTAAAATTCCTCTCTCAGCTCAGTGTTTGTTAGTGTTTGCCCAGAGTCACTCAAATTGCAATTAACACTGCATTGTTTCAGCGAATGATAGCACTGACATGCCTTGTGTGTCTAGACAGAGAGATACAGCTATCTAAATGACTGGCTGATTTCTTGTGGGGCAGAGGGTTGGATTCCTGAGCCTATTGTTTGGAGGACAGTCCAAGGCCTTGATGTGGGCTCTGGGAGCAGATGAAATGCCCGCAGAAGGATGTGTGTTTGCTCATTATTGAAAGCGGTTCAGGAAGCACATGGCCTCACTGACCACTGATGAGTCTTCTTCATTTCCTCTGATTGCACAGGAAGCAGGGCAGGTACATACTGTAAACCAGCAACTATCTCTGCAGATCTGCCAGGGGATTTTCAGATTGAATAATGCTCGTGGCAGCAATGCATGAAACATGAAATTCTTTGATTCATGGAGTCTGGGTGTAGCAACACAGCTAGTGAGCGAGAACAGTTTCATAGAAAGCTTGTAAACAGCTATTTTCAGCCAATGTCCACCAACAGGACAAAATTTTAACTTGTGATATATGTTTTATAACCGAAAAACCTTTCGGAGCTACAGGGCACTCCCATCAGCCTCAGCAGTGAGCCATGTGTTACTTAAGAAGCACATGTTAATGTGCTAACATGCAGAGCTGCTAGCATGGCTCTAGGCTCTTGGTTTTGATATTGGTATGTGTTCTTATGGCTATGGTAACACTGTAGTCACTAATTTAACTGCTGAATCACATATGATAATAAACATCCATGTCAGACAAATTCATTTAGAGAAAAACTTTATAATTTCATTGTAATTGCGCTGTTGTTGACTGTTGTTTTTGTACTATTTGTGCACATGGTTTTCTCAACCAAAGACAGACTATTGGCAGCATTTCCAGACACGATATGTTTTGTTGTTCTGAGCTGATCTAATTATACACACAACATAAATAGATATGCAACACTTTGATTTCCACACCCATTTTTATGGGAGTGTTGTGTGATCTTTAGGTACTCGCACTCATTCTTCACTTTATCAGCTGATCATTAAAAAGTTAGCAGAGCAGAGTGACCTCGTCCACACTTCACATAATATAAATGAAACAAAAAGGCTGCAAAGACTGTGGCAACAGTCTCCAGAAAACGGGAGTGAAAGAAAAATTGAGCGCCCTTGTACCCATTAGCCTCGACCTCCCATACACTCACACACACACACATACACCGAGTCCCTTATCATGACTTGTCATCAAACACTCATATCCTCACATTGTCCCGGAGGAAAGCTGACCTTCCAGCTGCAGATATAAACTCGATCCAACCCTTGTGTTCCTCTCCTCCCTCTAAGAAACAAGGGCCAAGGGGTGACAGGGTAGAAACCGCTGTACTCTGAGGCAAAAGTCATGTCTTGGGCCGTTAAAACTGCACATGAAGATCCTCCCAAGTTTCTAAAATGGGAAGTTCCTTCATCAGCTGTTCTTCCCCAGCCTTTTGCACAGCCTTTTCCTGCAGCTGTGGCCTTGTGTGATGTCTGGGGGTTAACAGAGGGGTTGTGGGGTCAGTGGAAGGCACAGACGGGGGTGTTTGGATAGGCAGAGGGCCAGGTCTGAAGAAAACACTTCAGCACCATGGAGATGGAACAAGAGACTCTTTTCTGTCTTTGTCTATCTGTTTACTCTCACTAATCCTGACTATCTGTCTCTCTTGTGTCCTGTCTGTCTCTGGCTGTTTTCTTTTGCTTTTTTACTGGATATTTTGAAGAAGTGTCCTTGTTCACCTCTGGAGTCTGAGCCCTGAGGAATCCCTCAACACTGCTCTTATTAATGGTGGTTATTAACAACTCATGCATGCCTCAGCCAAAAAAGTATCATTAATACTCTCCATGCCTGTCCATGAGCAAAAATCTAACTTTTTTCCCTTGATATGAACCTTATCTACAAGATCATCTGAAAAACATACACAGCAACTTTTAGTAGCACATTTTATATCAGAGTACAGCATGTGTAAGTGAACTTATAACCTTTTATTGCTGCAGTCACTTAAATTTCCTGATACTTGAGCTTGTATGTGTATTTGTGTGTGAAGTGTTGCAAAATTATTGATGTACGATATAATTGACGTGAGTTTCCTTATCTTAAATGATCTTTTCAAATAAATGCAGCCATGAAGGGAAAAATTCTCAGTAAGCTTCCTCTTCACCCTTTTATCTTTCTGAGAACTTTTCCTATTTAAAGATATGCCAAAGCACAGATACACACATCATGCCTTGCAAGCCCTGCTGAGGCCTGTGGTGAGCTGTGGGTGTCATTTCAGCTGAGAGTGGTGGTATCACACACAAATCTCATGCTGGAAACTTTCGATGTGTAAACAGGTCATTTCTTCTTCACAGCTGATGGATGTGCCCCAGAAACCACAGTTATCATGCAGAATCCTTCATTAGCTTGACATTATGCTGACTTTATGATGCCGTGTCAGGCTGGTCGACTGGCAGTCTTCAGTTCGGAGAAGCTGATATTTTTTGAGACGCTCACATGATGAGCATGCAAATGTAGGAAGTGGTTGGGTTTTGACAGCAACATAGACATTTAAAAATGGATTCTTATTTTGGAACTAACACCTGTTAAAAAGTTTATCTATATAAAAAATTTACAAATACACATTACCATCACAGTCTATTTTCTGTCTGATCAGAAATTAAGATTTGCCTGTTGCAAACACAGTGTGACTTTATACAAACAGGCAAGTTGGACAAAGGTTCCTAATATTTTTTTCAGACTAATCGAATAAACTTAAATTCCCCTTCATCAACACTACAAAGGTCCAAATGTTTTCAATTTAAATAGGCTTTAAACTACGTGTTATTTAAAGGTCCTTTGTGTAGGATTTAGTGGCATTTTAAGTTGCAGAAAGCAACCAGTTGAGTAACCTTTTGCTTCCTTCCTCTTTAAACGTGTAGGAGAACCTGCAGTGGAAAAACAAAAGTCCCTCCTTAAAGCCACTGTTTGGTTTGTCCATTCATGCAACCAGGGAAACATGACAGTGCAGCATGGTGGACTGCATGGACCAGGAGTTCCTCTATAGACAAAAACATCTCATTCTAAGGTAATGAAAACGCAAGGATTCTTATTTTCAGGTGATGATACACTAATGAAAATATACTAATGAATGTGACTTTACATTTCTGCTTTGTTCTGCCAAACAAAATCTTCCAGATTGGACTTTAATACTAATAACTGTGTAAAAGTGGATAATGTTACAGTTTTGTTTTAATACAACTGTTAATAAAACAACAGTTTTGGCTAACAGATTCAACCTAATCATTACTTTTAGTCAACTTTTTCAACTAATTATCCCAACCCAGTCTCACTCCAAATTGTGTAATACCTACGTTTGTCCACTTCGCAAAACGTAGTGCTCTTACAATAACGGCCTTGAAATTGTAACGTGCGTACGTTTCATCTGCCTAGTCTTT